>CM061131.1:62886394-62936394 GCA_030789695.1 Scilla litardierei
TTAAGGATCTGAAACCTAGCTTTGGCCTAGATGGCATGTAGTACAAGAAGGGTGCCATCTTTGGGCCCAACATGGTTTGCTACTTAAACAAGATACTAACTTTGAATTAGTTCTTATTTAGTAATTTACTTCTTGCTAAGGGTAAGTAATAATTATATCTACAACATTATGAAAACTCAGTCTTTTCATGTTCCTTAATAAAGAATGACAACTTTCATCATAGCGACATTACTCCAAACACATGGCAAGCATGATGACCAATCCTTAATTTAATAGAATTCAACATGAAATCAAAGGCAAGGCAACAACTAGCAAGATGTCTTCTTAAGGATATGATGGTTTACTTCATGATATAGAAAGAGATGCATACCTTTAATTAAAATTTGTCTCTTAACATGCTTGGAAGAGTTGTAGAAATAATAAACCATATGAAGAGGGGTTCCTACACTCTCCAAAGCTTTCAACTTGCAAGTTATCAAAAACCCTCTTACTAACTTTTTCATTTATACTAATTTTCCAATTAGGTGTTCATTTGAGCATGGAAATTTAGGGAGTTAGCAAGTGGCATTTTTTGTGATGTTCCTAGCTTAAGTTTCTAATGCTTGGAAAGTTGTGGAAATGCTTATAAGAATTTCGGCAGAGTTTCTCTTATATTTATCAAAGTTTCCAAGTACAACATACGTAATATTTCTAAAAGAAAACATAAATAGTACTACAAAGGGAATATGGTATAATCATAACATCCCCACAACACCATCAACACCACCAACACCACCAACACTACTATAAGCATCAACATAACCTTTCCAACTTCCAAATGAGGGCCATTTATTGGAACAATGTAATAAAGGAGAACAATTTCGTTTACTCCATGTAACAAAATGAATTCTATTCCATTTATCTAGGGAAACCAAAATGAGATTAATTCCATAACAGGGAGCAGTTTCAACTTTTCATGCAATGAGGAAAATAATAAAGCTTCAAGGTTTCAAAAGGGGAGCGCTTTGCATAATTATTGGGACAAATCATTCAAGCAACATGGAACATAACTATTGCATCAAATAATTCAAATTAACATCCCAATTCAACCACGAATGCTCCATGGTAACGTGGATGTTAAATTTTCCAACATTACATAATACGTCCAACAACCCAACATTTCCTAATAACATTAATGATATCACCAATACCAACATCAATATCATGAATATCCCTACTAGCAATACAACAAAATAACAATATTTACTAACTAACAACCCACGCTGTCCAACATACTACCATTCAAGCACCAAATACATCCATGGCAACATTCATTCTTTAAAGGTTAACCATCACATCCAAACCACCACAAATCACCCAAAAACGCTAAATGATGCCATGATGCATATGATGCTCAAGTAATGCGATGCAATGCAATGGATCCCATGAATGAGCCGGCGTGCAAGTGTATCATGATTTCTACTCCAATATCAACGTGGAGCCACCTCCACGTGGAGCCACCTAATGGATCCAGAGGTGGCCAACGGCGTGTTCACCCTCCTCCTACCGCGGAACTTTGTCCATGTCCGTGCACTCTACCTCGTGTCCTAATCACATCATTTCACCATCATTCCATATTCCACATGAAAACCAACAACACATTGCCAATCTCCCCTTCTTGATTCATTTTATATGAATCTCATTATCATACCAAGCAAAATTGAAATAAAAGCTTCCAACTTTCCAAAAGGGAGATAATTGCACAAAAAGAGAACAATTTAACATAATTAATGGAATGAGGCAACCAGCAAGGTGACATGAACTAAAACCATAGCATCAAATAATTTCAACACCTCATTTAAGTTCAACACAACAAGAAGTGAGAAGTTAAAGCCTCCAACCATTTCAACAAACAACAACTCAATATGACATGACGGTCCCGGTAATTAATAAGGTCATATTTCATTCTCATTTCATAAAGCTTTTCATTTTATTTTCTTTCCATAACTTTTCCTTACCAACACGTTACCAAGGCACTAGGGAGCACCAACATCCTAGGCCGAATTGATGGGTAGCTTCAAGCCTCCAATTATATCACTTAATCATGGTCAATTTCACCAATCAACTCATTATCACAAAATTCCCATTTTCATGCAAGGGGGAACTTAATAAAAGTTTCCAACATCCCCAAATGATAGCCAAGATGAGATCGATTTCATGTCATCAACAACTCCACGAGTCAATATGAGGGCAATGTTACAAATATAATGAAGCAAGGCATTCCATTTCATACAATTAGGTCAACATTTTAATCCTATACCATATCTACCATTCCACTTCATATTGCATAATTTCATTCTCAATTCACAACTTGCCTTCAACTAAAACATCTTCATGGCGCTAGGGCTCTTCAAACCCTAGGCCGAATTTCAAGGGTGGCCTCAAGCCCCTATTTTAAACACAAATCCATACCCAATTGCACATCCAAATTCATTGTTCACATACTTCACATTAGTCATACAAAGGAGGTTGAATAAAAGACATCCAACATGCAAAATGAGGACTATTGCACGTAATTAGTAAAACAAAATATTCAAGAGTCCATCTTTATCACATATTCTTGGCCATTTACACATCTCAATTTATTGTTCCCATATTTCGCAATGTTAATACAAGGAAAGGAAATGAGTAATAAACTACCAACGTTTCAAAATGGAAGCAACTTCTCATAATTAGCGAACAATCACCCAAGAGCATTATCAACGTAAACATAGCAAATCGTGGTATTATATAATTGATTACACCGTAACATAGCAACTATCCATAGCCAAATTCACATAATAATTTCATTATCAAATAATCCATATGTACCATACAAAGAAATTAAGTATTAAGGCTTCCGACGATCAAAAGAGAGTAATTTTGCAAATTCATTGAAGCAAGGCACTCAAGATCAACATGGGACATATTTGTATCATCAATTAATTCCAACATCATCCCAATTCAAATTAGAATGCACCATATCAAAAATTTGCCACAAACCCTAAGAATGCAACTTTGATCTCAAGATGAAAATGAATGAAACATATGAGTAGGGTTGGAATCCTACCTCAAATCAAGTAAATCTCCACCAAATTCCAAGAGGAATTCACCATCTACAAGCTCCAAGCCCTAATCGTCTTCCAATTTGATGAAACCACGCATTGATGCCAAGCTTAAGCCCTAATTCGAATTTTTCCCATGAATCACCCTCTTCAAGCTCCAAACCCTAACTCCTCTTGATCCCAAACTCCCACAACTACAAGCTCCTCACTAGGGTTTCTAAGGAAGGATGCGATATGAAGTTTGAGATTAAAAAATAGGTAAAACAACCCTAGTAAATTTCGGCCAGAACTGAATTTGGGTTTTGGGGAGATGTTTTGGCCATGGTGTTGAGAGTAATTGGAGAAGATGGAAGACTAGATGATGGGAATGGGTTAGGGCCTTTCTTCTTCTCTTCTTCCTCTTCTTTTCCTCCTCTTCCCCCTCATTTTCCTCCTCCATTACCCCTAAAAATTCGGCAGCAACAAGAATTCGGCCATTCAAGGGAATTTTCGGCCATGGGAGAGGAGAGAAGTTGAAGAAGATGAATGGCAGAAGGAGATGATGGGCTTAGGGCTTCTTCTCTTCTTCCTTCTTCCTCCAATTCCCTTCTTCCTATTTTTCTTGGCCTGGAAACTTTCGGCCACCACCTGGAACCTTCGGCCTTCACATGGGTTTGGAGGAGTTCGGCTGGGAGCTTAGGGGAGAAGGAATTGAGGAAAAGAAATTTTGAGAAGGAAGAGAAAGGATTCAATAAATTACAAGTTTGCCATCCTCTCTTCTAATTAGCTCAAGCCCAACAAGTAGAGCCCATTCAACATTAACTAATACTAGTCCAAGCCCAACTATCAAAACCCAATCAACAGTAACTAACAGTAATCCAAGCCCATCTCTAGCTACCAAAATTAATCAAGGCCTTCACAACAGTAATGATAATATTAATCAACATCAATAATAAGAAAAATACTAATACCCAAAAATAATACCAACCTCACCAAAAATAACAACCAAACATCAATAATAATAATGTCATCCATTAGTAACTATCTCAGCATCACTAATTACTATACACACATACCGTTTTACCATACATACTCACCAACTAAAATCGCCAAGCACGCTAATAAACACTAATAGCTTGCTAACAAAAATATCAATTTACTATCCAACCCCACGTATTCACTTATATCCAAAGCATCTCATAGTCGCCCGATAGCCATACCTATAGAAAATTACTATACACCTAATAAAGTTACTATACGCACACGCGCCAATAGTATTCTACACATATAGGCATTACAAGCTTCGAGGCTAGGCCTGCTGAAAGATCTTAGGTTGGGTTACACCTGAAGCTCTCGAGGCAAGTAGATGACTAAGATGGGATTCGTCTCTTCTGTTAAAGGAAAGTTAGTGTCACAAGCTCAATACAGTCTTTATGTTAATCCTCGGTAGGGGTATGTTGTAAGATGTACAACGTGAATACAACAATGACCACCGTATAATGACCAATGTTATCTAATGGGGTTGACAGTAAACCGTACCCTAGGCCAATAGAGACATAGTCTTGACGAAGGGACTATAGCTAACGGTATTCATCACTGACACAGTCAAAGTGAACCCAACGATGCTTTTGTCAATGGATCGATCACGTTATGATGATTCTGAAACAGGGACGACAACTGGTGCTCGGGTGACCATCGTCTAGGGGTTTCGAGCCCCAACCTGTAGTAAGGTCAAGCTTTAGGATCTCACACCGAGTAGCATTCGTGTCTTAGTAATAGGAAGATTGTTCAGAGGAATTCATATGATGAAATGGTTAAGTTCACAAGCTAGTTGTGAGACTAAGTCGTAGATGGGGACAATGTTGCATTCGATGCAAACGAGATTAAACGTGTCGTAAATTGGTTACGACAATATTTGTAGGAACAAAGGAATTGGAAAGGATTACCTAGTTGACGGGATCGTCCCGGTCTAAACACAGGTTCAAACCGCATCCAAAACGGAGCTCAAACGAGCCCGAAAACGCAAAATTAGTCAAAGGCAAGAGTGGGTTAGACCCACTTGGACAAGCAGGTCCACCCGCAAGGAAAATGGGTGCGGCATACTGAACCAACGAGCGCCGCCTGCTGAGTCCAGCGGGCGCGGCCCGCTGAACCAGCAGGCCGCGCGCCCGCTGTTCAGCGGGCCACCCGCCCGCCCCGGGAGCACCCAACTTGGGCGCGCCCACAAGCTTTGGCGGGCGCGCCCGCAAAGCTTAGCAGGCGTGCCCGCAACTTAAGTTGTATTAGGGTTTCTTGAAACCCTTTTGACGGCTACGAAAATTGACTTTTTGCCCATCTTGGGCAATTGTTTGAGGGGTCAAACAAAGTCGGAATTCGTCGTCGTTCGTTTCTACACGTTCACCATTCGAAGCCCTTCGAAATGATAACTTGTATCATTTCTGAAACTTGATGGTGAGGGAGAATTAATTGGTTGAAGTTGGCCTTTGTAAAAGGCTTACTAACTTCAATTAACTAAATTAATTCTCTTTTAATTTTGTTTTGTCCCACATTGCTCGTGACGAAAAGAGAGGTGCCGACTCCCTATATAAATAGGGGTGCACTCTCTTCGTTGAAAAACACACCAAGTCTTCGATCGAGTAGCTCCGAATTTTGAGCAAGCTTGATCTACGACTTAAACTATTCTTCCTCTCTTCTTCCTATTCTCCCGACGAGTCCTAGCAAGACTACGAAGGGGGTTTATGGATTCAGATCCAGATGTCTACGACGCAGGTCTGCTCTAGTGAAACCTTCTACCGCAAGTGATCGGCTCGGAGGCTGGTGAGGCTCGGGTGGATCAGTTCGAAGGTGTAATGCGGCTCGAGTGGATCGAGTCAAGGCGGTTCGGCTACGAGAAGCGTAAGAAGCCGGTGCGGTACATCTTGCCCACCCCAGGGTTGAGATTCCTGGTATTTTCTTTAAAACTTTTTACAGTAATTTAATTTCGTCGCAGTAGGATAGATCCCTCTTGGGGTGGTCAGATCCACCCCAAGTTGGCATATATGGGGCTAGTTTCTGGCTCTCTCAGGGCCTAGCTAAAATATTTAGCTAGCATGTTTTATTTTTCCGATGTGCTTTATGCCTCTGTGGTTCGTCCGACTTAGCACGTGCATATATCTGAGCTCTGAGGGTCAGCCAAAACCCTTCAGTGGTATCAGAGCCATGGTTATGCTTGTAGATCTTGATTTGCGGCGATTTTAAATTATTAAATTGCTTATTTTTGAACATACGTATATTTTAACTTTATGTTAAAATTGGTTAAACAAATTTTTGTGTTTTTAAAAATTGTTTTTATAACATGAAAATTTTTGGGGGACGTTTTAAATTTTATGTGATAAAGTTTAATAAGTCTACTATGTTTAAATGCTTTTAAGAATTTTATTTTATGTGATAAAATAATTTTAGTAAGCATTTAAAAGTTTTTTTAAAGATTATGTAACATTAAGAGAAATTTTTTACTTTCATAAGATGACATTAAAAATTAACTTCTTTTAGTTACATAAAGGTTGAAAGATTTTAACTTTATCTGAAAGCTTTAAAATTTATTTCAAAAATTTTAAAATTTTTTTAAAATTATTTCAAGTATATGTAACATTAAGGAAAAGATCTTATTTCATGAGATAGGATTGAAAATTATTTTCTTTTTAGTTACATAAATTATTTTATGAGATAATATGATCTTAAATGTATGATTGAATTTTAAAGCTTAGGTTTGAAATTAAAATTATTCGATAATTTTATAAAACCTAATTTTATGAGGTAAAATGTTTCTAGTTTTAAAATTCTAGATCTTTAAATTTAAATGCTAAATTTTAGACTAGCAAGTTAATTATTTATGGTGTACATAAAAATTTTAAACTTGCATGTTCTGTCATTTGTCACATTATTGAACCTTGAATTTTATGAGTTAAAATTAGTTGGTTTGTGTTAATGGCAATGATGCATGATGAGATCGTTCATGGACCCTTTAGGTTAGCCATTAAATTTAAAATCTTATGAGATAAAATTTTAAATTGTGACATGCTACGTTTTAATAAACAATTACGACATCAAAACCTAATTCCTGATTAGGGTAGTCCCTTTAAATGACTATCATCATCATAAATTGTTTAAATAATGATTATCATTAAATGACTAATTGTGTAAAATGTTGTAATTGTTTTATTAACATCCTAATAAAAATTGGGGTAGCACGATGAACAAAACGAACCTTATAGTTGATAAGGATCTAATAAAAGTCATCAAACAAATCCATAAAAATTTCGAATTTTAAGGATCAACTAGTTGATAAGGATTAACTAGTATTAATTAAAAGCTATTTAGTTGATGGACGAACATAGAATTGATGAGCCTCCTTCAATGGATCATGATGTCAGTCAATGTGCTTGGCTAAGTTTGCTGGGCCACCCTAGCTAGACTAGGGGTTAAGTGGTCTTGGCTTAGTCAATTCCCTGGCCGCGTCCGCTGGACCGCAAGGAGTCGAATCATGACTGTGTAAGTCCATCAACTATACCTAAGTCAAATACGATAATAATCTTGTTCAAGATAAATCGTAGCCCTCCTTGTTTTAGGAGTTGGCAACTGTAAGACCAGTGTTACGGTTGTTGAGCTACACTCAAGCTGTGATATGGCAATCTTATAGAAATCGATTTCTTGATTACTTCTCGACTTGACCCAAACCGTCGTGCCGTGCATACGCCGAGCGCCGGCGTAAGTCTAACCAAAGATGTAGTCTAAGACCCGAACCAAACCGACGTGTCGTGCATATACCGAGCACCGGGGCAAGTCAGGCTATACACGAAAATAAGGGTCCGACTAGGTTAGTCATTGTGATTTAGATGAGCACACTCATGATCACAAATGACTAGGGGTAAAACTCATAGGGAATCATATTTATATGATTGATGAAGAGTTCGTCTACCAACTGTAGAGTCGGACAACTTGTTGAGCTACACTCAAGGTTGTCTGACTCGGGGTAGTCAGATCCCTCTCCCACAAATATTTTAAAATAATAAATTGTTTATTATTGTGGATTTATTTCTAAAATTTAGTGGGAGAATATAGTTTGAATAAAAACCATTTAAACTGTACAACGAACATATGCTAATAAAATATCTATTTAATTGTAGAATGGATTCGGGTCTAAAGTATATGATAGAGAAGAATGTGCTTGATGGGACCAACTATAAGGATTGGCTTAGGATCAAGTTAGTCCATCACTAGCTGGGATAGGATACGTGCTGTTCGAGGACCCTCTGGAGAAGCCTGACGAAGATGCGACTCCCGAGGAAAAGAAAGCCTACAAGGAGTACCAGAGGGATGCCGAGAAGGCCAGGTGCCTTACTCTGGCTTCAATGAATCACGACCTGTAAAGGAAGCACGAACATTTGGATGTTTAAGCATGCTTCTGAAAGCAGAGGAGTTATACGGCAAGCTGTCTAGAGCTGCCAAGTTTGAAGCCACGAGCAACCTCTGGGACACTAAGATGGAGACAGGGCACGTACAAGATCATGTCATTAAGATGATCGGGTACGTGAAAAATGTTGCCCAGTTGGGTATTGTCCTCGACAATGAGATGGCCGTGGACATCATCCTGAAATCTTTGACCCCAACCTTCAAGCAATTCATTACTGGTTTCATTATGAACAGTATTGAAACGGATCTTCCTGGTCTCCTCAACATGCTTAGGCAGTTTGAGGAAATCGAGAAGAAACCAGCTGTGTTGGTAGTTGGCTCTGCTTCTTCAGACCAGCTGAAAGGCAAAGGTAAGAAGAGACAGGTCCCACAACCAGCCAAGGTGAAGAAGGAGAAGTAGACGAAAGGGGCCCCATCGAACTCCGAGTGCTTTCACTGTCATAAGGTAGGCCACTAGAAGAAAAACTGCAAGGTTTACCTTGCAGAAAAGAAGAAAGGGCATACTGATGCCTCTACCTCAGGTACAATGAATTCTTTTTAATAAAGCATAATAATTTTCATAAATGCTTTGTCATATAGTATGAGATACTAAGACATCTGTGTAATGTATAAAGGTGGCTAATACGAAGTAGAGGATGGAAGAAGTTCCGAGGACGGTCAGCATCTGAGCAATCGTTGCTGCTAGGGCCGTACGAGGACTTCAGTAGATGTGAAGAAGAAGCAACCTATAC
This sequence comes from Scilla litardierei, assembly GCA_030789695.1. NCBI lineage: Eukaryota > Viridiplantae > Streptophyta > Magnoliopsida > Asparagales > Asparagaceae > Scilla > Scilla litardierei. The sequence continues at coordinate 62,895,639 of CM061131.1, forward strand.
TTATTTTTATGAATAAAATGTATCGTTTGCTTTAGTTAAAACAATGATTGGGTGTTAAGCACTCAAAGTTTATTTTGATAAAAAAATTATGATTCATTTTAATGAATCCATTGTTTGAATAAATATATCGGGAAATTTTAAATTGTGATTTATTGTGAATGGCTTATTTCTGTGAATGTGGCTGTCTGATTTGGTGATCGCCCCCGGATATGCACCCGGAGAACGATTGTAGTTTTACCGCAAGCGCACGGTCAAGTGGCGAGCGGGTATCGAACACGAGGAGGTGGTGTTGGTTCCAATCTATCCTAGGTTGGCTCGACTACGAATGTTTTATTGGTGGAGATGGGTATGGTATGATGTAATGACAATGGTGATGGATGTCGGTATCGGTGATAGAGATGTTGGTCAAATATCGATTCAAATACAATATAATAAAAGTGTCTAGGGCTAGGGAATTCCCACTACGGATCGTCATACATCATTGTAAATAGTAAATCTCAATATTACTAGACTTGTGTTGAGGTGAACTAGTCGTAACTGAATAGAGAACCAAGCTCACGCTCTCGCGCTATTGCCGGTCTATAGCAAACCTAGGATAGGGCTCAATCTCTTGTAAACCCTAGCCTAAGCCCCTAGCATTAGGATCGACATCATCGTTCAATCGCCCCTCGAGCCCACTCTCGTGCAAACTCGAGTTACGATCTAGGTTGTGATCGTTCGTATTTGTCCAATCTCTTGCAAACGAATATAGGTATAGATTTATAATAAAAATCCTAGCTTTGGTCCAATCTCTTGCAAACCAAGTCTAGAGAATCTCGATTATAAACCTAAATCGAATATCTAGGCCTTCCCATCAATTAGAATCCAATCTCTTGCAAACCCCAATCGATGGAAATCCCTAGCTATCCGTAATAAATCGATCACAACCTAACCTCCTAGCAATTCTAGCAATTTAGAAATTCATTCATCACAAATCTGAAATTAGATCCATAGGGTTCATCCCCATGCCCTAGAACAACAAATCTACTCAAGCATAGCAATAACGATATGAGAATCAATAAAAATCATTGCTTGCATACAAAAAAATAGAAAAACAAAGATTCAAATAACAAGAACAAAATACTTAGCTTTGATGAAGATCTTCAATCCAAATACAAGTTTTTAGATCCAAGAGGGGGCCTAGGGCATGGCCTAACCTCTAAAATAATCACTAAGAAAACATCATGGGACCTCTTCTAATGGTGGCTACAAAACCCCTTATATAGTCTCCCAAAACCCTAGCAAATAACCCTAGAAAACCCCTCAAATTCGTGCCCAAAAACAGCCCTAACCGCAACTTAAAAGCTGGGCCCGCCGCCGACTCGGCTGAGTGGAACATGTGACTCGGCCGAGTGGAAATTCCAGCACTGCAGCATTAACTTGCAGAAATTCCCCAGATTTCATCTGACATCCGATTGACGCGTTCTTGGCGGCATTGGAATCGTCATGAAGTCTACTATCCATAAAAAATATGAGAAAAATACTTTGATTGCTGGAATGATAGCAGATTTCAAAAGAGTGAACAACTGTCTGAAAATCTGGGCGCTGCGTGTCCTCGTCGTCACTCGGCCGAGTGGGATTCTTCACTCGGTCGAGTGGACTTCTCTACTCGGTCGAGTGATAGACCCTGTAGAAAAACAGTAACTTCGAGGTCCTCTGGGGTCTGTCTCCGGGGGTGGCTCGGCCGAGTAGCTTTCATCATTCGGCTGAGTGGTAATGTGTACTCGGCCGAGTCGGAACCGTCAAAAGCCTGTACATTTTCAGTAAGTCGGCCATTTTTGATGGTGGATTTTCCATGCCACTCGGCCGATGCGATCTTCATACTCGGCCGAGTGGACTATCGTCACTCGGCCGAGTGCACGTTGATTTCCTTCTGTGGTGCGTGTCCGGTCTGGTCGGCCGAGTGGTCTTCTTGCTCGGCCGAGTGAATGCTTCACTCAGCCGAGTGACATGCTGTAGATGCCCAATCTTCATCATTTCGCCTCCTCGTCGCTCCTACAGAGTTCCTTCTTCTTCCACCCATCTTCCATCGCCGTTAGCTCCTCGATAGAGCCATGGGCGAGGCTCCGGTACATGTGCAAGTCCTTTAAGCTCATTTTTGTTCCCGATCGCTCCATATCTCCTGAAATACGACAAAAACAAGAAATCGTGAAAAGCATCGCAATATTGTCGAATAATCATGAAAAACGCGATATGAGCGATCAAAGTGGCATGCAAACATGCAGAAAAAGGGTGTAAAATACGGAGGGATCAGTTGGTTGCATAAATCCTCGAGCTGTCATGCAGAGCTTCTAAATAATTTGATTGTTTGGAGCTGACTTAATATTATAGCCAGTCGATAGTTAAATATAAGTTCCAGAAGCGTATAAATTGTGTATGATCACACTTATACGCATGTTAAGATTGATTCTTAATTAAACTGCATTTGAATCTTAAAGAGTTATTATTAAATGTAGTTAAAGGAAAAGTACAGTGTAGGATATTTGACTGAGTAAGTCAACATCAAGATTCCTATAAATGGGTCTTGATATGACTCATTCATCAAACCCAACCTGACACTGGTATATTTCATAAGCACGTCTAAATTGGTTATACTCAAAATATATTCTAAATATGATTTAGATACATAGTAGAAGTATTTAACCAGATAGTTCTTAAAGTCAGTGGGAGCTAGCTCATATACTTAGCTCCGGTTTCTTGGACTAAGTAAAAAAGTTTCCAACTTATTTGAATCATCTATATAAAACATTGAATCAAAATAGTTTTGATTTAATCGAATATATAGAGACTTAGGGTGTCACTTATGTACTTGGCATATTGACACAAAATAATTGGAATGAGCTAAGACTGACTTATAGAAATGTTAGATCCTACATTCAGATTGTATGAGGTAATTGTTAGCTATACAAAGAAAAGAAAATTGATCCAAATCATTTTTCAAGGATCAACCTTGTGTGATCAAGAGATGTATAAATAAAAAAAATTCATTAAAATGCATTATAGATACTCGTTAGTAAATCCACTCTTAGGTTTGACATATGATGGTCCAATGTGACTGATATGCTATAACGGTATGAGATACCGAGATAAATAGCCTAGTGCAAGTGGGAGATGTAGGAGGATATATTCCCATAAGGCAATTTATCCTAACTATACGTCTTGTTAAGATATTATATGGTATCAATTATCCTAAGTATGAATTCGTTGAATCATATACTTAGATAATTTCCTTAGACTTATAGTTAGGTCCTTACGTATGCAGATGTAGATCTCGATTATGAGTAGTAAGTGACCAAACAGAAACTTAAGTCTTAAACGTATCGTGGTCATAGATATGTCGAGAACTGGATATCGGCACATCAGACAGACCATTGTGTATCTTTGTCTTACCTTAGGATAATGATGATCTCATAGTCATTTGACTTGGTAAAGTTGGTCGCACCCCGGTATTGCACACGCAACCGGGACAAGCGACTCGTAGTCTTACCGCAAGCGCACGGCGTAGTGGCGAGCGGGTATCGAACTCAGGGAGGAACAATGACAGTGTCTTCTTCTAATCACCTAGCTATCAAAATGGTTGAAAATGATTTGGGGTAAAATTGTCACAATCGTTCGTATATCGATAGAAATATCAATGAAATAAAATGCCTAGGGATAGTGAATCCCCGCTACGAACCGTATCTCATCGTTGTGATTCATAGGTTACATCATTGCTAGACTTGAATTTTAGGTGAACTAGTCGCAACTAAATGTAGAACCAAGCTCACGCTCTCGCGCTATTGCCGGTCTATAGCAAACCTAGGTTAAGGCCCAATCTCTTGCAAACCCTAACCTAAGCCGCTAGCGTGAATAACGACATCATCGTTCAATCGTATCTCGAGCCCACTCTCGTGCAAACTCGAGCTACGACCTAGGTTGAGATAGTTCCTACCCGTCCAATCTCTTGCAAACGGGTATTTGTATAGAGATACGATTAAAAACCCTAGTCTTGGTCTAATCTCTTGCAAACCAATGCTAGAAAATTCCAATCGTAAATCTAAATCGAATTTCTAGGGCTTCCTATCAATTGGGACCCAATCTCTTGCAAATCCCAATCGATATGAATCCCTAGCTATCCGTAATAAATCGATCCCAACCTAACCCTAATCAATTCTAGCAAGAATTTCACCAATTCATCACAATTCAGAAATAGGGTTCATAGGGTTCATCCCCATGCCCTAAGACGATAAAACTACTCACAAATCATCATGCAATTCATAAGAAATTCAATAGAAAAATCAACACAATTCATTGCAATAGAGAAATTATTAATAAAAATAGAATTTTTGACAAGAAAAGAGACAAACCAATGAGAATCCAATAGCATCCAACAAAAATCCCCTTTCTAATCTCTCAAAAAGCCTAAATCTAATTACCTAATAAGCTCTCTAAAAAGGCTGCAAAAAGTATCAAAAAATTCTTCTCAACTAGGGCAAAAACTGGGTTTAAATACCCCTCAAAATCGCCCAGAAATTCGTGACAAAAATGCCCCTGCGCAGCGCAGAAATCGCAGTTTACGCAGCAGGCGGTGCGGCTCACTCGGCCGAGTGACATTTGTCACTCGGCCGAGTGACAAACCCTGTAAAATTCCAGTAAGTCAGGGGATCTTGGGGGTCTGTCTTTGGGAGTGACTCGGCCGAGTGGATTTACTCACTCGGCCGAGGGGCAATTCTTGCTCGGCCGAGTCGGAACCGTCAAAAGCCTGTAATTTTACAGTAAGTCGGCCGTTTTGAAGTGGATTTTCCCATGCCACTCGGGCGAGGGGATTTCCATGCTGGGCTGAGTGGACTATCGTCACTCGGCCGAGTGCACGCCTATTTTCTTCTGTTGATGCGTGTCCGGTCTGGTCGGCCGAGTGGTCTTCTTGCTCGGCCGAGTGGGTGGTTCACTCGGCCGAGTGAGATGCTGCAGATGCCAATCTTCATCTTTTCGCTTCCTCGTCGCTCCTACGACGTTCCTTCTTCTCCCACTTGTCTTCCATCGCCGAATAGCCCTCAAAAGAGCCTTGGGTGACACTCCGGAGGGGGTGCAAATCCTCTTGATCTCAAAATCACTCCGAATCGCTCCATATCTCCTGAAATACGACAAAAACAAGAAATCGTGAAAAGCATCGCAATATTGCCGAAAAATTGTGAAAAACGCGATATGAGCGATCAAAGTGGCATGCAAACATGCAGAAAAAGGGTGTAAAATACGGAGCGATCAAAATCCCCCAAGCTTACCTCTTACTCGTCCTCGAGGAAGATGAGTAAAAAGCGAGCCCGACGGGCAAAATGATGGAAAAGAGGGAAAAATAAAAGAAATAAAAATAAAAATAGAATAGAAAGCGAAGAAGGGGGGTGCTAGATCATTTTTCTCAGGACGTGGGTTTTGCTTACTCATATAGCATACATCGAATATAAAAAACACGTCAAAGACTTTTATTTCGATATCACAGTATAATTGATGCATTCGAAATAGAAAACCCCAAAATATCAATATAGCATGAAATATGGAATCATTCTAGGATTAACATCGTCTGAAGCATCTAAAGCGGTATGCATAACCATAGATCACACACTTTTCAATTGACTGATTTCTATAAGGAGTATAAGAGATATCACACGATATGGAATAGTAAGAATAGAAAAGTATGGCTTTCATGAAATGAATGCTAAGTGTCGATTTCTGGATTTCGTGAAACTTTAACAATCTCACCGAGTATAGAAAATTACTTAGCCTAGGTTGTCATGCACCATCAAGTAGTCACTCTCTCACACATCATTGGATCCTCTCCCCCAAGCTTATCCATAAGCATGGTGGCATAGACAAATCAATATGTACATTCCCCGTTTCTTTTGAAGCTCCAAAAAAATAAAGTAAAAAAATAAAACAAAAGAGGGAAGAATGAGAGAAAGAGTATGAGATGGGATCGTTATAAACTTCTTTTCTCTTTTCTTTTCTTTTTCTCAATTTTTCTCTCTCTTTTTTATTTTTTTATAGAAATATATATATAAGCAATCCCAAATCAAAAGAGAGAAGTATATACAGGTGTATTTTTTTCTTTTTGATTTTGGGGATTTGGAGCATGAAAATTAATAGCGGGGGAAATACCGATAATAGACTTGCTAGGGGGGATTCACCAATGAATTTTAAGTAGAGAAATAATGCTCAAGATATGTGGAGAAAGAAATCAATGTATCACTCAGTTCACTCTATAGGACGCGCATGACAACTTTCAGCAGAGTAATATAATCTACTCAGTTTAATCTCAAAAAATAAACTAGTCCAGATATATTGTCCTAGCAAACATTCAATCAACGTGAAGGTGAAGCGTACAATTCATACAATAAGAAGTGACATGAGAGAGGAAAGCAATACTCCAAATATAAGCAGACAATGCGTGAAGCTTGGTGTGTTTTCTATGAAAAGCATACATATGAATCATCAGACATCAGCTAATAACAGAATTTCATCCATATTCATACAGAAAAAGAGTGGGTTACTATTTCAAAATGCAAAGCAGGGCATAGCGTATGATATCTGAAACAAAAACTATGACGTGACAAAATAGCATGCATATGTAGATAAGCTAACACCACGTCATTATCATCACAAAAAAATCATCTCTAGCAAAAGATGAAAGAAAACAAGGATAAAAGAAAATAGAACTATATACAATGCAGCACACAAAGAAAATAAGAAAACGTGATGCATGATAAAAAAATGAAAAAGGTGGTGAAAATAAGTGCAAAAGTGGAAAGAAAACGTGAGAAATCAAAAATAAAGGGTGGCAAAAATGAAAAAGTGTGAGAACTCACTCCCCCAAGCTGAAGTGCACAGTGTCCTCAATATGCAAAGTATAGCACACTGAGAGACGTGAGATGGGTGGGGTGGGTGAGGATGAATGCATGATGAAAAAGAGAGAAAAAGAAAATAAGATGTGAATGAATGTGATGCATGCAAAGATCAGGATGGTGCAAATATAAGTGTCCCCAAAAAGTCTCTACCTCACTCCCAAAAAAGTATATAAAAAGATATGATCGGGAAGGCATCAAAATAATACGTGGAGGAGGGGGAAAAATCAATCATCAGGCCCAGGAACAAACGGGCAGCAAAACGACAAAAAATATCAGAGGCATCAAGAGTGTGCCTAAGCAGGTGGTGGCGCTGCACCATCACCGTCCTGTGGCGGAGGTGGTGGTCGTGGAATCTGCTGGGTAGGTGGGGGTAGTGGAGGCAGGCGCGCTAGAATCTGATTCAGGCAAGCCTGAATACCGGGAAGCAGGGCGACGCGGGACTGCACAGAACTGACCGTGGCAGAGAGAGCCCTAAAGTCTCCTCGAAGTCCACTAACAGCCCCCTCTAGAGCACGAATGCTCTGAAGTAGAGTGTCAGGGGGTGGTGGAGCCGAGGGACGCACAGGTCTAACAGGTGGGGTGTGGGGCTGTCTCTGGCGGGTAGTGTATAGGATGGGGCCAGCAGGGTAGTGTGGAAGGGGTGCTGTGCTCGGTAGGTGATGCCCAGCCTCGGTGTGAGGCTGGGACGCAGGCTGGGTCGGAGCAGCAGCAGCAGCAGAGGTGGAAGGAAAAATAGGTGACGAGGCAGCAGGAGAGGTCAGTGACGCAGAAGTGGGGACAGAAGTCACGACACTCTCGGTGAAGACAACGGCAGTGGGGTCAGAAGGGCCGACGGTCGGGGTGGCCATGGACAAAAGTGAGGTCAGGACCGCCACTGCAGCGGTAAAGGAGGTCTCGTCGCTCTCTAAAATGGTGGTGGGACGCTCGGGGCTAGGAGAGGTGATAGGCTCGACGGACATAGGCTCAGCGGTGGTGGTGGTGGTGGTGGACTTAGCTAAGGTGCTCCCGACACTGACAGAAGTGTGGACAGAAGTGTCAGGAGGTGCAGACAGTGCAGGTGTAGGCTGAGGGATCACGGGGTCAACAGGTGGTGCATGGGTGCCTGCTCAGCATCCTCAGCCTCAAGCACGTAGGCAGCGGGGATAAGGAGATCCATTGCTGGAATCCAATCCCCGTGGGCCGGTCCAATGTGTGTCTGAGCGAGGCTCGGAAGAACCATGTAGTCAGCACTAAAGGGACCGTGCAACCACACCCAGTGCCTACGACCGTGGGGACGAAGCATCTTCATCCGGGCCATAACATCTATCGAGAGTGAAGTGGGGCCCGGAGCTCGACGCAATTCGTCAGGTAGGTCCACGCCGGTCATAAAGGCTAGAAGTGTGATCAGACTGTCGCAACAAATAGGCGAGCGAGCGCTCACCGAAATGATGATGCGGTCTAAAAACCAACTAGCAATGTCGATCTCGACGGCAGGGACCAGGTCGTCGCTACCCCTGTCCAGAACCCTAGGGCGAGTCATCGTGTAGAGCATATAGAGCTCTGGCGTAGACATGGTCCCGGGCTCGTACCTCGCTAGGAAAGTGGTCGCCATGAGGCGCTGTGCAATGCGGAGCCAGGGGTGCAGGATGGTTGAGGCCTTGGCCCTACTAGGGTCAAAGCCAAGTGGGGATCCCTTGATCCGTGTCCAGAAGGTGGAGGTGTCGAACGACGGTGGTGGGATGTGCATGGGAGCGTAGGCACGGTCAGGGACAGGGACAGTGGGCCACTGGAAGAATGCTCTAAGCATGTCGAGAGTGATCTCGCACTCTCGATCCATCAAGCGGAATGTGCATCCTCCAGGGGTCCGGTCAATAGAGCTCAGGACCTCTAGTGTCGGACGGATATAAGTATCCGCTGACACCGACAAAAAATCACGCCATCACACGTTGTCGTACAACGTGAGAAGCCCCTCGAGTACCCCTAGGCGGTCAAGGTCAGCTAAGTGCGCGAACCTAGAGGGTACTATCGAGCGATGGCAGATACGCTCGAACCTGGCGCGGTGTGTGTCATTTCAAAACGTGATCCCCATCGGCCCGAAGGCGGGAGCGGGTGGAGGGACATGATCAGCATGGATAGGCTGTGTAGGTGGTGGCGGTGGCGGGCTAGGTGGAGGGGAGTCCTCCCTCGTGTGAGAGGGACCGGCATCATCGGTCCTCTTCCGCTTCGAAGAGGCTCCCCGTGTACGGGGCCTAGTGTGCGGCGGCATGTGTGCCGCGAGACGTGTCCCAAACAAATAAATACTGCGGCGTGCTAAGTGATGGAACGTGTGTATCTGAACACGCCACGAGAGCAATGAGTGGTGCGTGCGAAGAGACGCCTCTGCCGCGAAGCTCAATGCGTGTCCAAAAGCTCCCCAAAGCTCCCCAAAGCTCCCCCAAGCTAGCCTGCAAATCAAACGATCGAATCAGCAAATAATATTCAATATGTACGGGGAAGATGGGGGATAATAGATAGATATGAAAGTTAATTTGGATTAGGGGCTCAATGGGCATACGGATCAAGAGAAACGGGGAGAAACGGGGGTTTTGGGGCAAAACGAGGTGAACCGAGGCGGTGGAGGCCGGCACCGGCGAGGAGGGTGGCGGCCGAACGTCGGCTAGGGGAGGGACGACGATCACTGGTGAAGGGGGGGATCTACTCGGGTGCGGCAGCGATCGCAGCGGGCGAGGGAGAGCAAGCGACAGCGGATCGGGCTCGATTTGGGAAATTTTTGGTGTTTAGAAATTCGCGCCCGCCGCTTCACTTATATAGAAATTGTTACGACTCGGCCGAGTGGAAATGTCACTCGGCCGAGTGCGTAAACGAAATTTTTTTGAAAAATCTCCTCCACACTTACGACTCGGCCGAGTGGCTTTGGTTCACTCGGCCGAAGGGAGAAATTGCACTCGGCCGAGTGGCTCTGCCACTCAGCAATTTTTAAACTAGGAGTGTATCTGTTTCACTCGGTCGAGTGACTAGTCACTCGCCTGAGTGGTAAGTAAAACTAAAACTTACAGAAATTAACAGAGAGTTGGTCTGTAGAAACTTCCCTGATTGGTGCTCCACTCGGCCGAGTGGAGTCTTTGCTCGGCCGAGTGGTATAAGCTACTCGGCCGAGTGACTTGCTGTTTTCTGCATCGGCTCTCCGTTTTCGCTCTGGTCTCTGTTTTTCTTCCTCCAGTCTGTTTCTTCCTCCTCCTAAGGCTTGAACGCGTTCCTGGAGTGCTCTTCCTTGCCTCAATCATCCTTTATATGATTGATCTCCCTTTCTCCTTCTCCTGTCATGAAAATTAAGACCCGTTGTCACGATTTTCATGGACATAGGACTCTAAAAACTAACAAAAGGCTAGACCAAAAATAAAAATCAAAATAAAAATAATGCAAACCCCGTCGGGTTGCCTCCCGACAAGCACTCGTTTACGGTCGTGAGCTCGACCCCTTAAGATATTCGTTTAGCTCGTGATATTGGGTGTATACGAGATGCACCCGTCAAACTTGTCGGGAAGGCCGCTTGGGTTCGGGTCATGATGTTCATCGGTCTTCCTCGACGCCTCCTCATCATGGGCAATGTTGGGGGATAAGTTCCTCAAGCTAGAGCTTGTTCCTATCTTCTTCTTGGCCGGTGACACCGATCTTCCGTTCGGTGAAGCTTTCTTCAGATTCTTGGCCTTTGAGAGCTTGCAAAGCTCTCGTATTCTTGCGACATCAGCGTCACCTTCATCACCATCCGTGGAGCTATCTGGAGGGTCCTCCAACTTCTCTTCTTCACCTGAAGCTTGGCCTTCTTCGAAGCCATCGTCATGGAGAGCACCAATAGAGTTGGGGATTGCTTCTTCAATCACTTCATCGAGGAGATCCACATAATCTAACTCCTCGTGATATGGCATATGTTTCATGGCCCGGGGTATGTGAAGCTCGACTTCTATGTTCCCGACATTCAATGATAGAGTTCCTTCACGCACATCGACGATAACACCGGCGGTTGCGAGGAACGGGCGTCCAAGTATGAGCGAAGTGTCGCCCTCTTCCTTGATGTCCATTATGACAAAATCATAAGGCAAGCATATACCTCCCGGTACTTGGAGTGGAATATTCTCTGAGATCCCTACCGGCCTAGTAATCCGACCGTCCGCAAGTTGAATCCTCATGTCGATCGGCTTCAAGTCGGTGCCCGTGTTCAATCTCTGGAACATACTAAGGGGCATAAGGCTCACACTAGCGCCCAAGTCAACTAGAGCTTTTTGCAAAGGGACGCCTCCTAGTGTGCAAGGGATGCGGAAACTCCCGGGATCCTTCAATTTCGCTGGCTCCTTCTCCTTCCGGGTAAACCAAGTTCCTTGCTCCGCAAGCATGATTTTTTCCTTCCTTTTCTTTCCTGAAATCAAGTCCTTCAAGAACTTCGCATAAGACGGGATCTTAACAATTGAATCTAAGAAAGGAATATTGAGGCTTACTCCCCTCAAGTATTCTAGGAACTTGGCGAGCCTTTTCTCCATCTTGGCTCTAGCTAGCCGTTGTGGAAACGGCACTGGTGGCATGTAGCGGCGCTCATCAAGTGGCTCCACCACTTTAGAATTTCCTCCTTGAATTGGCTCCTTTTTGCTCTCTTCTTCAATCGCCGTCTCTTTTTCTTCCAAAATTTCCACCACGGGTTGCTTGCTTTGGGTCATAGCAGGAGTGGTATCCTTCCCGCCCCTTGTTGTAACCACAACCACCGCATTGATGTGTTCGGTGTTGCTCCGTGGATTGGGCTCGGGTTGAGCCGGTAATTGTTGGGCGTTCTTGTTGAGCAACGCAAGTTGCTCCGCAAGTTGAGCGACGACGATACTTAGTGACTCTTGCCCCGCCGTCAACTTAGCATTAATCTTTCTCTGCTCCACCATAAATTCCTCCACCCTAGCTTCGTGGTCCGATCATGGTTGAGCTTGAGGTGGGTTGGGAGCTCTCCAACATTGGTTGTACCCGGGGGTCTATATGGTCCCGCTTGTTGCCTCGGCAGGTAATTTTGTTGTGGCGGCCCCCTCGGTTGATATTGAGGTTGTGGTGGAGGAGGCCGAGCTTGAGGAATTTGTTGTGGCGGGGGGTTCAAAGCACCATCATTGTTTGCATATGAAAAGCCCGGATGATTTCTAGCGGCCGGGTTGGCCCAGTATCCGGAGTTCCCCGCGACATATTGTACTTGCTCCAAGGCTCCCTCTCCATTGTCCCCTCCTACATACATGGCTTGGGATTGGTCTTGCCAATCGCTCATATTGCTTATCAGCGTAGATGTAGAGGGTGCCCCATGTGGCTCGGTGATATATTTCTCCAATCTCTCCACCACCTTGTGGAGAGAGTCAAATTTGGTTGAAAGCTCCGCCACGGCATTGACCTCGTAAATGCTAGTGGGCTTCAAAGAGGACGAAGAATGTCCTCACTCGTCCCCCCATTGTTGGTTATTTGAGGTCATCTCCTCTAACAAGGCCGTAGCTTCATCCGGAGTCTTTGATAGTATGGCTCCATTGGCGGTTGCGTCAATAATTTGCTTCGTGCCCGGTTGGAGTCCATTGTAGAAACTGTGAATAAGTTCCCAATCTTCTATACTATGATGAGGGCATTGGTGTGGTAAGTCCTTGAAGCGCTCCCATGCTTCATAGAGGGTCTCTTGTGGTCCTTGCTTAAAGGACATGAGATCACTCCGTATCTTCACCGTCTTGGAAGGAGGGTAAAATTTGTCAACGAAGGCGCTTGCCAACTCATCCCAAGTGGTGAATGTCTCTTCCGCTTGCATCCTCAACCAATATAAAGCTTTATCTTTGAGTGTGAAGGGGAAGAGTCGCAGTCGGATTGCATCAACGGAAACGCCCGGCATTTGGAAAGTGACGCACTTGGACAAGAAAAGTTGGATGTGGTAATGCGGATTCTCATGGGCATTCCCATGAAACGGGTCGTGTTGCATCAATACTACCAATCCCGTCTTTAGCTCAAAATTCTTGTCCGCCGCTAGTTCCGACATGGCGATGGATGATGTGGTGGAAGAAGTCTTAGGCCGAAGCCTATCTCTAATGGATATGATCCTCGCCATTCGTGTGGCTAGCTCCTCCGGTGTCTCCACACGGTTTATACAACCGTCCTCCGTAGCGTGCCTTCTCTCGGCTCTGATCCTCCTCACGGTACGCTCGATTTCCGGATCAAATAATATTTCCTCGGGGTTCGCCGTAGATCTCGTGTACATGCAAGGGAAAACAGAGTTTCAAAGGAAATGTTAGCACGAATAAGGAGTAAAAAGATAAAAGTAATAAAGGAAAAAGAAAACACTAAGTAAAGAGAATAAAACGATGTCGCCTCCCCGGCAACGGCACCAAAAACTTGGTCGCGCCCCGGTATTGCACACGCAACCGGGACAAGCGACTCATAGTCTTACCGCAAGCGCACGGCGTAGTGGCGAGCAGGTATCGAACTCAGGGAGGAACAATGACAGTGTCTTCTTCTAATCACCTAGCTATCAAAATAGTCGAAAATGATTTGGGGTAAAATTGTCACAATCGTTCGTACATCGATAGAAATATCAATGAAATAAAATGCCTAGGGATAGTGAATCCCCGCTACGAACCGTATCTCATCGTTGTGATTCATAGGTTACATCATTGCTAGACTTGAATTTTAGGTGAACTAGTCGCAACTAAATGTAGAACCAAGCTCACGCTCTCGCGCTATTGCCGGTCTATAGCAAACCTAGGTTAAGGCCCAATCTCTTGCAAACCCTAACCTAAGCCGCTAGCGTGAAGAACGACATCATCGTTCAATCGTATCTCGAGCACACTCTCGTGCAAACTCGAGCTATGACCTAGGTTGAGATAGTTCCTACCCGTCCAATCTCTTGCAAACGGGTATTTGTATAGAGATACGATTAAAAACCCTAGTCTTGGTCCAATCTCTTGTAAACCAATGCTAGAAAATTCCAATCGTAATCTAAATCGAATTTCTAGGGCTTCCTATCAATTGGGACCCAATCTCTTGCAAATCCCAATCGATATGATGTAGGATCCTGCCAAAACAGAGTTAGGATCGATAATTAAAGTTGAGACTTACGCTTGCGTATGCGGCACGGTAGTCTCGGAACTTTGCCTTCGGATTCGCCACGACGGATCGAGTCTTCTCACGAACGGAGTAAGGCTACTAAATCCACAATCTAAATCTCTACTTTAGATTAAGAACTTGGATAGAGGGAGAGGAAGTATTTCGGCAGAGCTTCGCTAGAATGAAGATGCATGCATGAATGCCATGCAAAAGTGTAAGAAATGGCTTACCCTTGGGTCTTATTTATAGCCCCCAAGGTAGTTATTTTAGGGTAAGTTGTTCCTTTGGAACAACTTAATTAATGTGTACCATGATACATGGCACATTATAAGCTTAAGTTGTACCATATGCATGGTACAACATAAGCTTAAGATATTCCCCCTTTATTAGCCATATGTCGCATGCATTTATGCATATATAATGCGACTTTCCTACTCATCCAGAGATCCTCTCCGCAAGGGAACAGATTCCCTTCGCACACGACTTCGTGTACGCGACGTTCGAGGTCCGTATTCCCTCGTACATTCCCCACAAGGGTGTACAAACGTCTTCCATATCCAACATCTCCCACTCACACTTGAGGGGATTGTAAGAGAACATCTTTCTCTTAGTTCTTTCATCTATCATACCGAGAAATAGACCGTGCGACCGTCATGCGCGTAGAGTCTGTTGTTGTGCACTTGTTAGAGATACACAACGACCTCGAAGGTGCAAAGTTGAGTAGTTCAACGCATGCTTTACCCTAGATTATTTCTTCACATTTCTTATACTTTATATTCAACAATTGAATCCCATCTGGATTACAATTGGCTGGCCAGCTTTGAATCATTAAAGTCCAAATGTGAATATGAAATCAATCTTCATCTTCTTGCGAACCTTCTGATCTTGACTTGATTCGCTTTTCTAACGTGTCCCGCCGAGCCGAATTATCATAGCCCATTAGCAACATGCTAAGATAGCGATCATCTCGTCAAATCTAAAGGAACCAATTGGAGTCCTTGAGGGTAAGAATTAAGACCCGTATGGCCTTTGAGTCTCACATAATAGCAAACACTATTGCTACTAACTCAGTGGTCGAAATGCATACGTGGTATGAACACGTATTACAACATCACTCCTTTCCCAGGGAGAGTATGTCTTAATGATGTTGTACGGATGAAAAGATCAGACACCACAGTGCCTATCTTTTTGAGTCCCCTTGCTACTCGTGAAATATTCACGGACTCTCATCCTGCATAAGACAGATAGGATTTAAAAATCCTATGAGACCTCTTTCAAATATCCTTGTGATACAGATCTCAGATCTTTTGTAAGCATCCATATGATGCAGATCTTTCATTCGACTATCTTGTTTAAGTCACGACTCTAAATCATTTGTCTAATGATTTTGACTTTAAACTAGTCTCATCTCTATCTTATCCATCTGATAAGATAAGGCGGTTGCTCATGTGAGAGAGCTAACCTTAATCTGTCCGACATACACACAATAAAATAGCTGAGACTCAAACACAAATGTATAAAATCATTTGTAAGAAACTTGTATGCAATATATAAAAGAACTTCTTTCTTTTATTAAACTTTGATCTTCTATAGACATGGGAAATATTACAAGATACAGCTTAGCACCTACGCATTCCCATAGATGATAAGTGTTTGTAGAACACATCTCTGGGGATCGCCTTAGTAAGGGGATCCGCTATCATCTCATGCGTGGATATGTATCCTATGTCTACTTCCTTCCGTTTGTCATAGTCCTTCGCAAACTTGAATCGAATATCAATGTGTTTGGTCTTACAATGAAATTTAGGATCTTTGACATAGGCAATCGAAGCTTGACTATCACTGTATATAGGAACAGTGCTCGAGTCATTTGCATTCGTCAGCTTGTCTAAGAATTTCCTAAGCCAAACAGCTTCTTGGACCGCCATGCTGAATGCTACGAATTCGGCTTCCATGGTTGATAGAGCGATGCAGGTTTGTTTCTTGCTGCTCCAGGATATTGCACCATTCCCGAGCAAGAAAACAAAGCCTGAGGTAGATCTTCGCTCGTCGAGATCACCTGCTCAATCAGCATCGGTATAGCCTTCGAGTCTCAAGGTATTGCCTTGATAGCATAACGCATAGTCCGCAGTCCCTTTGAGGTACCTTAATATCCTCTTCACCGCTTTCCAGTGTGCCTGTCCTGGGTTGGATTGGTAACGGCTTACCATACCAACACCATAGCAAATGTCCAGTCTGGTACACATCATAGCGTACATCAGACTCCCGACAGCACTGGAGTATGGAACCTTTTCCATAGCTTTCTTTTCTTTTGGATCTTTGGGACACATTTCCAAACATAGACCCTCGCCTTTGCTTATTGGAGTATCAATTGGCTTGCAGTCCAGCATATTAAATCGTTCTAAAACTTTCTTTATATATGTCTCTTGAGAGAGAGAAAGAAGTTTCTTGGAACGATTCCTTGAGATCTTAACCCCAAGGATATATGCAGCTTCACCCATGTCTTTCATCTCAAAGACGGATGAAAGCCAAGCTTTGATATCCAAGATAAGACACTTATCATTTCCGGCTATAAGTATGTCATCTACATAAAGAGACATAATTACATACTTGTTTTTAATCCTCTTAATATATACGCAGTTGTCTTCGTCGAGCAAGGAGAAACCAAACGACAAAACGACTTCTTGAAAGCGCATATACCACTGCCTTGATGATTGTTTAAGACCATATATGGATTTACGAAGTTTACAAACCTTATGTTTGTTTTCTTCTTGTACAAACCCGTTTGGTTGTTCCATGTAGATCTCCTCATCTAGTTCTCCGTTAAGAAAAGCAGTCTTTACATCCATCTAATGTAACTCGAGGTCCAAACAAGCCACCATTGTCAGAATTAAGCGAATGGAGGTAAAACGCACGACAGGAGAGAAAGTCTCTTCGTAGTCTATTCCTTCCTGTTGCGTGAAACCTTTCGCAACAAGGCGAGCTTTATATTTCTCGATGGAGCCATCAGCCTTATGCTTGATTTTGAGAACCCACTTGTTCCCAATGGCTCTACGTCCCTTAGGTAAATCAACCAAGTCCCAGACTTGGTTTGTTTTCATGGATTGAAGTTCTTCTTCCATTGCCGCTATCCATTTATCTTTAGCAGGGCATGTGACGGCCTGTTTGAAATTTGCAGGTTCGTCATCATCTTGTAGTAATGTCATGAATGTTTGAGGAAATTCATCCTCAAATCTCAGAGGTGTTAGCCTCGTTCGATTACTACGTCTTGTTTGAGTTTGATCACTCCCACTTGGAATGACATCACTCCCACTTGGAATAACATCACTCCCACTCGGAATAGGATTGGTATCGTTCGTATCATTCATTGGTGAAGTTTGAAACGTATTTTCTTATTCACCAAGAATTCTCCCACTCGAACGTTCCGATCCTTCTTGATCCCAAGTCTCAAACAAGGATAAGTCTTGACTTATCTCACCCTGTCTTGGAAACTCATTTTCCAAGAAGACAACATCCCTCGATTCAAATTCTATAAGACCCCCATTGTCCTCTTGACCGACGAAAGCATATCCTTTGGAGTTTTCAGCGTATCGGATGAAGATACACTTCCTCCCACGTGGCCCAAGTTTGCCATATTTGTGAGAGGATAAATGTGCATAAGAGGCACAACCCCAAGGTTTTAGAATGCTTAAGTCTGGAGTTCTATTGTTCCACAACTCATAAGGAGTAGAACTTACCGACTTCGAGGGTACACGGTTTAAGATGAACGCTGCCGTCAATAATGCATCACCCCAAAAGGTGATAGGCAAATTTGCCTGAGACATCATTGATCGGACCATTTCCATCAATGTCCTATTTCTTCTTTCCGCAACACCGTTTTGTTGCGAAGTATAAGGCATAGTTATTTGATGAACTATGCCTTTTTCATCACAGAGTTCCTTAAAACTCGTTGATTGATATTCTCCACCCCGATCGGTTCGCAAGACCTTTATCTTGCGATCTAGTTGATTTTCCACTAAACTCATATAGTTTTTGAAGCATGATAAAGCTTCATGTTTGTGGGAAATCAAATAAATATGACCGAAACGGGTGAAGTCATCAATGAATGTGATGAAATAGGACTTCCCGCGTCTTGTCTTAACATTCATTGGACCGCAAATGTCCGAATGGATAAGCTGTAATGGAACTTCGGCCCTTGTGCCAGTTCCAAACGGCTTGCGACAAGTTTTCCCTACAAGACAATGTTCGCAAGTTGACATTTCAACTTTTGAAACATTAGATAGCAAGCCACTTTTGGCAAGTCTATCCATTCTAGTTGGTCCAATATGACCAAGTCTTGCATGCCAACAAATGATCTCAGATTCAGAGTTAGAAGCATTTGTCAAATGGAAACTTTCATTAATGGAAGAGGAATCATCATACATTGTATTTAAAACAATTAATCCATTACAAACATTACCCGACCCAATTAAAGAACTATTACAAACAAGGTCAACCTGATGTTTATAGAACCTCCATTCATAATCTAAAGACATTAACATGACCACAGATACGATATTTCTTGTAATATCTGGAGCAAAGAGGACGTCGTGCAATAATAAAGTCCGGCCGTTGTCAAGAACTAGCTTGCATGTTCCGACGCCTTTGACTTCAACACGTGTGTTGTTGCCGACGTATATCCACTTTGTTCCTTGAGTTATCTTTCGATACTCTACGAAGAACCTTCTGTCCTTCGCTACGTGGTCTGTGGCCCCTGAATCAATCAACCAAAAATAGTTAGATTCAGCAAGAAACATGGAACTAGAAACACATATGTAACTAGCCCTACAAGTTACCTTATCACTTCCATCCGTACATGTACGGGCGAAGTGACCGTACTTGTTGCACTTAAAGCACTTGATCTTCTTCAAGTTTTTCTTCTTTGAGTGCACATTCTTTTGCCACTTTTTGTTCTTAGTCTTCTTTGAGGTTTCCGGTTCTTGCTTCCGTTCGTTCACAAACCTTAAGCGTTTATTCTTCCGCTTATTTCCTCCATGTGAGGAACTAGCGGCCACGTGCACTTCTGCCCTAGGTTTTGCGGCTTGAATCCGCTCTTCCTCGAGTTCGAGGTGTTTCGATACATCGCTTAAAGTTTTAATGCACTCATTATGAGTGAGGTGCATTTTCATGTTATCCCGGCTATCTGGGAGTGAACGAATGACTGCTTGGATTTGCTGTTCGTCAGACAGCGTAACACCCGCATCATTTAATTCAGATATGAGATTCGCCATGTGGCGGAGATGCTTTTTCATAGAATGATCTCGCCGCATCTTGTACGAATCAAATTGAATATTTAAGGAGCGGAGTTTGGTAACCGAAGTTCCACCAAACTTTATTTCTAGCTCAGACCATATGTCTTTGGCTAGGTCGAATTCCCGAAATAGACGCATTATGTCATTGTCCATTGCGGACAGTAACGTAATACGTGCTATTTTGTTCTTTCGAGTCCAAGTGTCATAAGCTTCCCGGTCCCTCTTGTGTTGGGCCGTATTTCCCAACTCAGGTTCTTCCATTATGTTTTAGAGTGTTTCAAGCACATCTTGCTCCTCCAAAACATATTGGATTTTAATTGACCAAAGTTTATAATTGTCGCCGTTGAGCTTTTCACCTTTGTTAAGCTCTGCTACAATTTTCTTAGAAGCGGTAGACATATTTGATTCAAAAAACTGCAAAGAAAATGAAAAACACGATCAAAATTCAATGCATAAAGTTTCGATTCTTTAAACACTTGATAAGTTCCTTGGATGCGTTGAAATGTTACTCTAGAATCGAGAAGTTCACTACGTTCCCAACTACCATCTAGAAGTAACTTTCAAAGTATCCCTCTTACTTATCTCAAGTAAAAAGAAATCAGAAATGATACCCGTATGGTACCAGCAGCGGAAAAATACTTTTGAAAAACATATCTTTCAAAATAGAATAGGTGAGAGTTTGCGCAAAGAATTTTAGCGCAACAATTGCCAAGCCACGAGACCTGTTCTACACACCCATGGGTTAGATAACCATGGCCGGATCGTGGTAGGACTTGGAATTCTAAATTGCGCTATCCCGATTAAGGACGGGACATAACCTATTTGAAAAACAT
The DNA here is from genome assembly GCA_030789695.1 of Scilla litardierei. NCBI lineage: Eukaryota > Viridiplantae > Streptophyta > Magnoliopsida > Asparagales > Asparagaceae > Scilla > Scilla litardierei. Next base: position 62,915,757 of record CM061131.1, read on the forward strand.
CTTTTTCAAAAAATTTGAAAATACATTGGCTAATCTCCGTAGAGTAGAGCACAATGTTATGTGTACATTGGCTAATCTCCGTAGAGTAGAACACAATGACATGGCTAATCTCGCATGAAGTAGAGCACTATGGGTAATCTTCAAGGAGTAGAGCCCAATGAAAAACTTTATTAAAACGTTAGCCCCGTATGGGCTAGTCGGCACTGTGGTTAGCCCCGTATGGACTAAACGGCACATTCGAGTTTGACCAAGGCCTTTTGTCACCCCGTATGGGTCAGTTGGCAAGTTTGCAATCAACCCAGACCTTCTGTCGGATTGGTCGACCAAAAACACCAAATTGGTCGACCAATTTTGGTCTGCAACTTCTTCCCGGCCAGGGCCTCTGCCCTGGCCGAGGCTTGGCCAAGGGCCGGCCAGGGCCTCTGCCCTGGCCGGCCAGGGGCCCTGGCCCCTCGGCCAGGGCCTCTGCCCTGGCCGGCCAGGGGCCCTGGCCCCTCGGCCAGGGCCTCTGCCCTGGCCGAGGCCGGCCAGGGCCGGCCATGCCCTGGCCGAGGCCAGGGCGCCGGCCCTGGCCTCTGCCAAGGCCGGCCAGGCCCTGGCAGAGGCCAGGGCACCGGCCCTGGCCTCTGCCAGGGCCGGCCTGGCCATGGCCGGCCATGGCTTGGCCATGGCTGGTCATGGCCAAGGCCATTTGACATTGGCCGGCCATGGCCCCTTTGGCCATGGCCGGCCACCCCCTTTGAATGGGGTTGCCGCACACCCCGCCGGAGGGGTGGCCGTGGTGGTTATTGGCCGTAGCCAACCCCCTCCGCATGGGGAGGGGGGTGCATGGCCTTCATAGCCCATTTGGCCATGGTGCACATGCACCAAATTTCATCTTACCCGATGGAAATAACTACCATCATCTTCCTCGATGAAGCACCCGTTCGTCGATGAAGCACCCGTTCGTCGAGAAATTAGTTATTTTCTAATGGTCGTGTGCCAAAAATGAAAAATAACATACTACGTGAACGGTCGGTTCTTCCCGTCACGGAGAGTTCCTACCATATCCGTAATGATAGGAGACCCTAACGTGAAAAGAACAACCGCTGTATTCTCTCCGTCACGAAGCGTTCCTACCATATCCGTAATGGTAGGAGACCCATTCGTGAAAAAGACAACGACTCGTTCATAGTTTCGACGGGACGACGGTTTAACCGGGGCGAACCCATATGGCTCCGATACCAATGTAGGATCCTGCCAAAACAGAGTTAGGATCGATAATTAAAGTTGAGACTTACGCTTGCGTATGCGGCACGGTAGTCTCGGAACTTTGCCTTCGGATTCGCCACGACGGATCGAGTCTTCTCACGAACGGAGTAAGGCTACTAAATCCACAATCTAAATCTCTACTTTAGATTAAGAACTTGGATAGAGGGAGAGGAAGTATTTCGGCAGAGCTTCGCTAGAATGAAGATGCATGCATGAATGCCATGCAAAAGTGTAAGAAATGGCTTACCCTTGGGTCTTATTTATAGCCCCCAAGGTAGTTATTTTAGGGTAAGTTGTTCCTTTGGAACAACTTAATTAATGTGTACCATGATACATGGCACATTATAAGCTTAAGTTGTACCATATGCATGGTACAACATAAGCTTAAGATATTCCCCCTTTATTAGCCATATGTCGCATGCATTTATGCATATATAATGCGACTTTCCTACTCATCCAGAGATCCTCTCCGCAAGGGAACAGATTCCCTTCGCACACGACTTCGTGTACGCGACGTTCGAGGTCCGTATTCCCTCGTACATTCCCCACAAGGGTGTACAAACGTCTTCCATATCCAACATATGAATCCCTAGCTATCCGTAATAAATCGATCCCAACCTAACCCTAATCAATTCTAACAAGAATTTCACCAATTCATCACAATTCAGAAATAGGGTTCATAGGGTTCATCTCCATGCCCTAAGACGATAAAACTACTCACAAATCATCATGCAATTCATAAGAAATTCAATAGAAAAATCAACACAATTCATTGCAATAGAGAAATTATCAATAAAAATAGAATTTTTGACAAGAAAAGAGACAAACCAATGAGAATCCAATAGCATCCAACAAAAATCCCCTTTCTAATCTCTCAAAAAGCATAAATCTAATTACCTAAAAAGCTCTCTAAAAAGGCTGCAAAAAGTATCAAAAAGTTCTTCTCAACTAGGGCAAAAACTGGGTTTAAATACCCCTCAAAATCACCCAGAAATTCGTGACAAAAATGCCCCTGCGCAGCCCAGAAATCGCAGTTTACGCAGCAGGCAGGGCGGCTCACTCGGCCGAGTGACAAATGTCACTCGGCCGAGTGACAAATGTCACTCGGCCGAGTGACAAATGTCACTCGGCCGAGTGACAAACCCAGTAAAATTCCAGTAATTCGGGGGATCTTGGGGGTCTGTCTTCGGGAGTGACTCGGCCGAGTGGATTTACTCACTCGGCCGAGGGGCAATTCTTGCTCGGCCGAGTCAGAACCGTCAAAAGCCTGTAATTTTACAGTAAGTCGGCCGTTTTTGAAGTGGATTTTCCCATGCCACTCGGGCGAGGGGATTTCCATGCTCGGCCGAGTGGACTATCGTCACTCGGCCGAGTGGACTATCGTCACTCGGCCGAGTGCACGCCTATTTTCTTCTGTTGATGTGTGTCTGGTCTGGTCGGCCGAGTGGTCTTCTTGCTCGGCCGAGTGGGTGGTTCACTCGGCCGAGTGAGATGCTGCAGATGCCCAATCTTCATCTTTTCGCTTCCTCGTCGCTCCTACGACGTTCCTTCTTCTCCCACTTGTCTTCCATCGCCGAATAGCCCTCAAAAGAGCCTTGGGTGACACTCCGGAGTAGGTGCAAATCCTCTTGATCTCAAAATCACTCCGAATCGCTCCATATCTCCTGAAATACGACAAAAACAAGAAATCATGAAAAGCATCGCAATATTGCCGAAAAATCGTGAAAAACGCGATATGAGCGATCAAAGTGGCATGCAAACATGCAGAAAAAGGGTTGAAAATACGGAGCGATCAAAAGTCAAAGACGAGACACAGGTGCTCATTGGAGAATGAGTTCACTGAACGACCAACTTAGAGTTATTAAATGGTTAACTTTAACTAAACTGTCTATAATAACTCTAGGGTGATGATAGGTAAGCTGGTCCTTAAAATCTGAAGTCATTTGTACGAACCTGTGAGTGAACATTGTCGCTTAGACATATGATCTAGCTTCGAGGCTAGGCCTGCTGAAAGATATTAGGCTTGGTTACACATGAAGCTCTCGAGGCAAGTAGATGACTAAGATGTGATTTGTCTCTTCCATTAAAGGGAAGTTAGTGTTATAGGCTCAGTACGGTCTTTGTGTTAATCCTCAGCCGGGGTACGTTGTAAGATGTACAACGTGAATACAACAAAGACCGTCGTATACTGACCAATGTTGTCTAATGGGGTTGACCATAAACCGTACCCTAGGACAACATGGACACAGTCTTAACGAAGGGACTATAGCTAACGGTATTCATCACTGATACAGTCAAAGTGAACCCAGCGTTATTTTTGTCAATGGTTTGATCACGTTATGATGATTCTGAAACAGGGACGACAACTGCTGCTCGTGGTGACCATCGTCTAGGGGTTTCGAGCCCCAACCTGTAGTAAGGTCAGGCTGTAGGGTCTCACACCGAGTAGCATTCGTGTCTTAGTAATAGGAAGATTGTTAAGAGGAATTCATATGATGAAATGGTTAAGTTCACAAGCTAGTTGTGAGACTAAGTCGTAGATGGAGACAATGTTGCATTCGATGCAAACAAGATTAAACGTGTCGTAAATTGGTTACAACAATATTTGTAGGAACAAATGCATGGAAAAGGGTGACATGGTTGACGGGATCGTCTCGGTCTAAACGCAGGTTCAAACCGCGTCCAAAACGGAGCTCAAACGAGTCCAGAAACGCAAAAACAGTCAAAGGCAAGAATGGGTTAGACCCACTTGGACAAGCAGGTCCACCCGCAAGGAAAATGGACGCGGCACGCTGAACCAACGGACACCGCCCACTGAGTCCAGCGGGTGCGGCCCCCTGAACCAGCGGGGGCGCTTGCTGAGTCCCGCGGGGGCGCCCGCTGAGTCCAACGGGCGCGACCCACTGTGTTCAGCTGGCGCGCCCGCCCACCCCGGGTGTGCCTAATTTGGGCGCACCTGTTAAGCTTAGCGAGTGCGCCTGCAACTTAAGTTGTATTAGGGGTTTTTGAAACCTTTTTGACGGCTACGAAAATTGACTTTTTTCCCATCTTTGGGCAATTGTTTGAGGGGTCAAACGAAGTCGAAATTCGTCGCCGTTCATTCCTACGCGTTCACCATTCGAAGCCCTTCGAAATGATAACTTGTATCGTTTCTGAAACTCGATGGTGAGGGAGAATTAATTGGTTGAAGTTGGCCTTTGTGAAAGGTTTACTAACTTCAATTAACTAAATTAATTCTCGTTTAATTTTGTTTTGTCCCACATTGCACGTGACGAAAAGAGAGGTGCCGACTCCCTATATAAATAGGGGTGCACCCTCTTCGTTGAAAAACATACCAAGTCTTCGATCGAGTAGCTCCGAATTTTGAGCAAGCTTGATCTACGACTTAAACTATTATTCCTCTCTTCTTCCTATTCTCCCGACGAGTCCTAGCAAGACTGTGAAGGGGGTTTTTGGATTCGGATCCAGACGTCTAAGATGCGGGTCTGCTCAAGTAAAACCTTCTACCACACGTGATCGGCTCGGAGGCGGGTGACGGCTCGGGTGGATCAGTTCGAAGGTGCAAGGCGACTCGGGTGGACCGAGTCAAGGCGGTTCGGCTACGAGGTGCGTAAGAAGCCGGTGCGGTACATCTTGCCCGCCCTAGGGTTGAGATTCCGGGTATGTTCTTTAAGGCTTTTTGGTGTAATTTAATTTTGTCGCAGTAGGATAGATCCCTCTTGGGGTGGTCAGATCCACCCCAAGTTGGCATAGATCGGGCTAGGTTCTGGCTCTCTCAGGGCCTATCTAAAATGTTTAGCTAGCATGTTTTATTTTTCTGCTGCGCTTTATGCATTTGTGGTCCGTCCGACTTATGACGTGCACAGATCTGAGCTCGGAGGGTATGCCAAAACCCTTCAGGTTCCACCGTCGATGTCTACAATTTCTGTCTCTCAGAGCTTGATTGCTTCAATGGCTATTGTTCCTTTTTGGCATACCACTATCAGGAGTGAGGTACCGTCTTCTTTCCTTAATTTCGCTGCATCTGAGGATTTATTTGCAATATTTTATTGTATGAGGGATACATGTAAGCCTCTTGATGTGTCTCTGTTTGATTAATTGGAGCTGTGTTCTTGGGCTATATTGGAGGCCAGCTGGAATGTATTATACTTATCGATGAGGACACACTGTTATTGTCGACCACTGATTCTGGTCCCCCATCTTTGTCTGTCGTGTTGACTGAGATTGTCATCTTGATGATTCAAGTTCTTCCAAGTCTGTATCTGATGGTGTCTGTGCATATCAGAATGCTGGTGCAAATTTCTCAAATCAACATGGTGCAAACAGTCCAGAACATGCAGATTCGTCAGATTCGTCCTGATGTCTTCTTGTCAGATTCTCTTGTTGATGCACGAGTTGCCCCTTCTGACCGTCATGTTGCAGATGATGTTATAACATAGGAGCCAACACCTTAGGACGGTTCAGCGGATTCTTTTCCTGCTCATATTATGTTACATGTTGTGACAAAGGGCACGACATCCGCTTATACTCCATGTGTTGTTGCTCCAGCTACTTATGGTTCTGAGCATCCTCTACCTGATTCAGTGCCTCATCTGCTTCACACTTTCGAGCTGACATTATCATTTATGAAGCAGCATCCAGAGACATTGCTCATCAGATTGCCATTTACAAGCTCAGAAGGCTACATTTGACAGTAGAGATCAAGCTCTAAGGGGTATTTTGGTGTATTTTCGTCTGCAGGTACCTCTGATACTGCTTCGGCTCCAGCTACGACTTCTTGAGGTATCCTTTGGCTTATTGTGGCTCAAAGGGAGAGTATTGTTGTGGTGAGCACTTTTGCTCGTGCTTGGGTTGTGCCACATAATGCCAAATAGGGAGATTGTTCGGTTGATTTTCTATTGCTATTTGTTGGCATTAGTGTCACTAGGTTTGCATTGTTTTGGCTGAGGAATCTGACCATGTTTTGTACATGTTGTGAGCCATGTTATGAGTCATGTTATATGACATCATTCATGACATGCGTGATTCGACCACATGATCTTTGTTTCAGAATTTCCAGATGGATTCGACTGCAGTATCTTGGGTTCAGATTTTCCAGATTTATATTATCGCCCAAGTATCGTGCCCATGATCTGTTATTTTTATTGTCCCTCAGAATCTCGCCAAGAATCTGGTTGTTGCCTAATTTGTTTAAGAGAAAATAATTGCTGAGACTAATTAGTTCTATTTACCCGAAATAGATCCTTGATTGATGGGCGGAGATAACTGATTTAATGGCAGAATCTCGGTGGTAACTTGATTAATGGTCGGGAATATCTGCTTGAGATTTTATATGATTATTTACCTGAAATAGCTCCTTAATTTATGTGCGGAATATCTACTTGAGATTTTATGGTTCTATTTTACCCGAAATAGGTCTCCTACCTTGGTTGGTTGGTATAAAAGGCTATCAAGGAGATCGGCTCGGGTTAACCTTTCAGAGATTGGTTCATCATCCTGCGAAGGAGGCTGACGGCTACGGGAGTATGGATCAAAGGGAGTTTGATTACGGTCAGTTTTTGCAAGGGGGTTTTGCTGGGATTACTCCACTTTCTCATTCTGGTGAATGAGGCTGAAGGCTACATAGGTACTGACATTGCAAGTACCAAGCACCACTTTGGTTTCCACTAACCAAAACTCTCCAAGAGAGAAGATTACAACTTGCCTCTTTCCAAACAAGACGGCTTCCCCATGCCTCAAAAGTCGAGGACTTCTCGATTGCGATACCAAAATATTCACCAAGCAAATAACAATATGCTTACCACCTTTTTCAATAGAGGATTTACAAATCTTTCTTTCATTGGTGGAGTGACAAAAATCTTATAGCCAAGATTGAAGCACAAAGCACAAAGTGTATATGTGGCTATGGAAAATTCTCTAAGATCTTAAAAATATAAAGATTAAAACTTTAGACATGTAGAGAAGAAATGATTTAAATCTTACAAAAATAGAGATGAAGCTCTTTGGAGATTAAATCAAAAATATATAGACCAAACGAAAATATGCTTAAAAGCTTTCGAAATCAGTTGAATTAATAGCTAAAAAGAAAACTTTGAGAGACCTAGAGAGAGATTAAAACGCTTGAAAATTTTCAAAAAATATGTTCAATGTATTGTTATAAAATCTCTTAGCAATCCCTCAATATATAAGCCAAAAATCGTATCACATAGAATACCCAAAAATACCCTGGTTAAAAATGCAGGGGTTTCTGGGACCCTTAGGGCACAAAAACTCTAGTCCCGTCCTAAGTCGGACGGAACATAGACAGAAATGCAGCGGAAAAATTTTATGTTAATTTAATTAACATGCAACCCTAAGGAACCAGACCCTATTAGCCAGGAACTCTGCCAACTTGGGGTGGATCTGACCACCCCAAGAGGGATCTAACTACTGCGAATAATTAAATGAAAACTTAAACACATACCCGGAATCTCAGCCCTGGGGCAGGCGAGATGTTCCGCGCAGTCTTCCGAGCTGCTCCCGTCTCACGCCGAGCCGCTCCTTGAACCGCTCCCCGCACCGCTCCTAGAACCGCTCCGCATCCCGAGGCGATCAATCCCCGTGTCGCCGAGCCACCCACCGCCGAAGAAAGTTTCACGCGAGTGAAACCTCCGCCTAGATTTCGGATCTGAATCCGAACTCCTTTGCGGCTTTGCTAGAGCCCTCAGGAGCAAGGCAGAAATTTATAGGGAGAGGAGAATATTAATTTAGCTTAGATCCGAGCGTGCTCCAACATTTACGAGAGCCGCTCAGATCTAGAGCTTGGGACGAGTTTTGAGGAAGGGGGGAGACCCCTATTTATATAGGCGGCGGACTCTCCCCTTTTCTCAAAATCCGATGTGGGACTAAAATAGAGTTTAATCAAATTCAATTTAGTTTGCACTTCACAAAGTGCAAACTTCCGTGAATTTTAACTCCCTCACCGTTGAACTTCAGGATTGATACAACATATCAATACGACGAGCGTTCAACGGTGAACGCATAGGAAAAAACCGTTCGTCAATCGGAGTTCGTTTGACCCTCCAATTGAGTGTCCAAAGATCAGCCCAAGGCTTGATTTTCGACTAAAATCAGCCGTCAAATCTGTCCAATAGATTTAGGGTTCTGCACCCATTAATGGGGCCCAACAAGTGGGCCCCACAGCCTCCAAAACATGACTGGGCGCCCAAACCCAGACCTGGGCACCGGCGCCCAAGTCTGGGCGCGGGCGCCCAGGCGCCAGCCTGGTGCCTGGCGCCTGGCGTCAGGCACCCAGGCGGGCGCCTGGGCCGGGCCAGGCGCCCGGCCCAGAACGCCTGGGCACCCAGCGCCCAGGCGTCCTGGGCCGCCTGGGCCCAGGCCCAGGCGCCCGGGGCCTGGGCCTGGGCCGGGCGCCCAGGCCCAGGCGGGTCTGGGTGCCCAGGCCCAGGCCGGTTTGGCCTTATTGGGTCTGGCCATCAGGCCAGACCAGGTCCAGCCTTAGCTGGTCTGCCTGGTCTGGCCTGATCTGACCCTTTGGGCTGTTTTGGACATAACTTGATCATCTGGCGTCCGATTTAGACGCCGTTCGAACCTGGGTCTAGACCGGGACATTCCCGTCTTACCCGTGTACTTTTCCTTGCATTTATTTTATTAAATATTGTTTTAAACAATTTAAAACACATTTAATCTCTTTTGCATCAAATGCAAATTAGTCCCTATCTAAGCTTAAATAATCATTTGCATTAAATACAAATGATCCGAGGGCATATTCCTCTACATCTCCCACTTGCACTCAGGATCATTTATCCCGAATGCTGGAGATTTTTGCAAACATCTTTTGCAATAATTTATCCCTTGCATCAAATGCAAATTATTCTCCCTAACTAATTTCTACCTATTACTAGACGAAGATCGCACTCTGTGTGAGACCCTACAGCCTGACCCTTACAACAGGTTGGGCTCGAAGCCCTATACGGCAGTGACCACGAGCAGTGGTTGCCGTCCCTGCTTCAGGAATCATCATTATGTGGTTAACTCATTGACATGAGTATTGTCGGGACCACCCTGACTGTTTCCGTGATGAATTCCGCAGTTATAGTCTTTTCGTCTAAACTATGTCGTGTAGATCAAGTCTGGGGTACGGTCAAACTGTCAACCCCAATAACTTGACTCCGGTTAGTTTCTATCGATCTTTTAGTCAAAAATGTTGGACTTCTTCCAACATACTCTGGCCAGAGTTTTTACTAAAGACCGAACTAACCCTACGACACTAACTCCCATTGACCGGGAGAGACGAATCCTCTCTTGGTCATTACTCTCCTCATATGCTTCAAGTGTCACCCAATCAAAGACCTTTCGACAGGCCTTGCCTTGAAGCTAGGTCATTTGATCTAAGTGGCACCGTTCACGCACAGGTTCGTCAAAATGACCTCAAGTCAAAAGACCAACTAGCCTATCATCACTCAGAGTCATCATTGACAGATTGGTCAATATAACCATATGATAACTCTTGTGGATCGTTCAGTGAACTCATTCTCTAATGAGCACCTGTGTCTCATCTACGACTTCGCCAAGTCAAGCGATCATGAGATCATCGCCACCGCTAAACGGTGAAGACTAAGACACAATGGTCTATCCGATGTTTCGATATCCCTGTCTCGAAACATATACGACCACGAACCCTTTTAGACTTATGCTACAGACGGTCAAACATTTCTCCATGATCGAGATACTCATCTCGATACCTGTTTGACCTTGCATAAAGTCTCAGGACTTTACCTAAGTTAATGTCTAATGTTAACTGCATTATAAAATAACTTAGATAAAGTATTACCAAACAGCTTACTGTTATTTCGAACAAGATGTTTGTGCTATGCACACATGAAGATAGATAGCCTGGAGGGTATCATCTCTCAACATCTCCCACTTGCACTCAGGCCCATTTATCTCGGTATCTCATACCGTTTTTACACATAAGTTTTCCTGACTTCATGTGGTAGAGCCTTCATGAGTGGATCTGCTAAAACCGTCTACATTATAGACTTAAGGGTTTCTATGTTTAGACCAACCATTTGAATCTCATTCAAATAATTCATTTGGTCTTTCAGAATCCATAATATTTTAATTTACTTGGATCTTATCCAATTCATCGTACCTTACGATAATCATTTAAATTAGTTACTGGTCATTTCAAATGGCTCGTATTTATTTCTGATAAAGTATCAAACTCTTTGATTACTTAATTAAATTATATGTTCCATCTCTTTGATGCCTTGCATGTAATTTATACGCTCCCACTGACCTTGAAAACTCTCTGGCTAATTCATATAAGTTGGTCCGTCTAAATCATATTTAGAAAAAACGAACTTATAAGTGAATGCTCCAATTTTCATGGTCAACATGAGCGTTTTACATCGGATTTGGTCCGAGTAGATCTGTACACATCTGTTGGCGAGACGATTTCAACTAATCCGTTTTAAAGAAATTAGGGTGAAAACCATTTTCGATCAACAAGATTGTACTTTACTATTCTCTTTCTGCACCAATCTTTCAACTTAAAGATTTACTTGCAGAAAGTGAGGAAACATTTTCCTTGGGCACGTAAACTAAATTCTCAAATTTATTTACGCACACGGACCTATTTTGATTGCATCAAGTTTTAAATCGGACTTACTACTCCGAATTTCATCCCGAAAGTTGACTAAGTCATCATCAGTTATGATGTCTAACTCGACAATTCGTCTCACGAAATTCGAGTAATTATACAACTTCTTTAATGATCGATTTAATGAATATCTTATTGACAATGTCCTCATAGGACATTATCAAAACCTAGGCAGTACGATCTGGGACTTAACCCAGAGAGAGGACTTAACTCAGAGTCACTTACTATGTATCGCACCAAGTCTCACTAAGTGTGATTCATACATTTTAACACACGGATGTGTTAACAGACTTGACCCGAGAGAAAATCACATTTTCTTTTAATTACACAAGATTTTATGTAGCTAAGTATTTGACCATTCGATCTAATCGAATCAGTTTGAATACTTTCTACTTTTCGTTCTTTATTTTATCAGACTTGTGTTTCATCAAGAACACCTGTCTTAATAAAATATACGAATAACTTATTTTGGTTAAAATAGACTCGGGTACATCAGTATGTACGAGACTGAGTTCAACAACTCATTCTTCCACTGTCTTACAGATGGTTTTCAGCCATTATATCTGAGAGGATAAGATTCACAAGTGTCCGTAGACTTCATAATACGAGAGGTCAGACCCCTCTTTATGTGACTTGTGAAGCTTAGTTTCTCGACACGGCCTAGTCTATTTTACCATATAAGTTTGCTACTATCTTGTGTATTTATATATTAACATTTAATATATATATATATATATAGTTATTACAAAATTACTTAACACAAAACATTACTTCCGAAGCAAGGTGATGACATTCGTCAAAAAATGTGTTAGACGTTTTTGTAAAACTATTTATTCTGAAATCGTGACATCAAAATATATCACATTTTCATTTCCTCCTACTTATGCCTTTACTAATGATAAATTAAACTAACTTTCTCAATTGACTTTCCGGAGTGCCTTCTTCCTTTTCTAAATCACATTTAGATATTAATTAACCCAACATAAATAGCTATGCAAGCATCTTATGTATCCAAACGCTTGAGCTTTGCAATCTCGAGTTTAGCTCAAGAAGTTGCTTGTCTCAAGATCCGGTTGGGATACATAGTCTTGCATCGTTCATGCACTCGTATTCGACTCAAACGGTTTGATCGAATTCTCGAACTTTGCGGATCGGAATTGTTTGTCCATACAACCTTGAGGGTAGCTCGACAAATTGTAGGGAGAAACATACTTCGAATATCCTATATGTTCAAGCTGCCTCATATAGAGAAGAGTGACATGTAGCTTTAATTTATTTGTTGGACCCAGAACTTAATAAAATCATATTTCTTAAGTCTGTTCTTTAGAAGGTCATTTAATGTCAACGAGAATATAGTTTAATTCCATCAATTAGAATTTAACTTGATATTCAATTAATCAACTATTTGACCAGTTAACTTATTCCAATATTATATTTTGATTCCTTCGGTAAACATAGTCTTGCCCTAGTTTTTACATATGTTCAATATTAAATATAGGTAGATTGGCTTTCATCTATCTATATCCTCCCACTATTTTTACGATCGTTTTAAAGCTTAATAACGAACGATTTAATCGAATTTAAAAATTAGTGAAAGAGGGACCAATCATCCCGAACCTCACAACCTTGAGGAGACTCAACAAGTTGATTGGTTCCATGACTGGTAGACTAACTCTTGGTCAATCACATCACATGTGATTCCCTGTCGATTTTTACCCACAGTCACTTATGATCTTGAGGAGACTCAACAAATCATAATGACTGGTCTAGTCAGACCCTTGATTTCGTGTCCAGATTTGACTCAGATCGATACTCGAGGAGACCCGACGCATCGATTTGGGTCAAGTCTAGACTACATCACATGTATGTTGGAGTTTGTTCCTTAAAGAAAAACAAATCATAGCTTGAGGAGACTCAACAACTATAATTGTCTTCTTTGAGTTACCAAGCTCCAAAATCAAGGAGAGATACGAATTAATCTTTAATAAGATTTATAACGCATTGACAAGATATAGTCCAGGGTGTCATACAATCATGATTCACGACATTGCGGTCCAGCGGAACACAGCCAGGGAATTGACTAAGCCAGGATCACTACCCCTTAGACTAGTAAGGGTTGATCCAGAACTCTTAGCCAAGCACATTGACTGGATCATGGTCCATTGAATGAAGCTTGTCATTTTTGTATGTGTGCCATAGACTAAACAGCTTTTATTAACAACTAATTAATCCTATCAACTAGTTGCATTCTTAAATTCAAAATTTTAGGATTTGTTTAATAACTTTTATTAAGTCCTTATCAATTATAAGGTTCACGTACTATCCTAATCGTTATTAGGATTTTAATAAATTTATTAACCAACGCTAAAAATGAAGTCCTTTAATGATTTAATAATAACAATTAAAATTAAAAATTCATTAAAAGGACTACCCTAATCAGGAATTAAGTCTTGAAGCATTGTTAATGTTTTATTAAAACATAGCATGTCATTAAAATTCAAGTAATAAATTTTAATCATTACTTAATGACTAACCTAAAGGGTTGTCTTGTGTTATCAAATAGGGACAAGATGACATAGCCATTAAAATAATGTTACACTAATTTTATCGCATAAAAAGGTGTACAAATATTTAACAATTTAAATAGACTAAAGTTTATCGCATAAACAGGTTTGGCATGCATTCTTAAATTTAACATTTAAATTTAAAATATGATTTTAAAACATTTATTTCATCTCATAAAGTAAAAGCTTGTTTTAAAATCATAACATTTGCATGCTCCTTTAAAATATTTATCGCATAAAAATTTTAAACTTTTAAAATCAGCTTTTAAAATATCTTATAAATTTAAAACATCATTTAAAAAAGTCCATGCTTAAAATTTATCACATAAAATTTTAAACAACCTTTTAAACTTATCGCATAAAGTTTTAAAGCTTTAAAACAATTTTAAAATTTATCACATAAATTTAAAATTCCATTTTAAAACTTTCATGTTTAAAATTTATCATATAAAAATTTTAAACAATTAAAAATAATTTAAATTTATCGCATAAATTTAAAGAAAACATTTTTTTAAAAAAAAATTAAATTTATCGCATAAATTTAAAGAAAACATTTTTCTGTAAAAGCATTCAAATAATAAATTCGCAGTCCTAGATCAGCATACAGAGATGGCTCTGATACCAATGAAGGGTATCACTCTGATATCATTGCAACGCTGTTAAGGCCCATCATCCATGGCACCCTAGACCCGTCACAAGATACCTCAGAAACTTGTTTTACGACATGCCTCTCGACAATGCCCAACCCATTATAAGATCACCATCTTATCGGGACTTAGTACGGTAAGAGCGATTACTTCGGGTCGGCTCAACCTGAGAACCCGTACTCAAGCATAAACAAGCTCTGATACCAATGCAGGGTTTTCTGGGACCCTTAGGGCACAAAAACTCTAGTCCCGTCCTAAGTCGGACGGAACATAGACAGAAATGCAGCGGAAAAATTTTATGTTAATCTAATTAACATGCAACCCTAAGGAACCAGACCCTATTAGCCAGGAACTCTGCCAACTTGGGGTGGATCTGACCACCCCAAGAGGGATCTAACTACTGCGAATAATTAAATGAAAACTTAAACACATACCCGGAATCTCAGCCCTGGGGCAGGCGAGATGTTCCGCACCGTCTTCCGAGCTACTCCCGTCTCACGCCGAGCCGCTCCTTGAACCGCTCCCCGCACCGCTCCTAGAACCGCTCCGCATCCCGAGGCGATCAATCCCCGTGTCGCCGAGCCACCCACCGCCGAAGAAAGTTTCACGCGAGTGAAACCTCCGCCTAGATTTCGGATCTGAATCCGAACTCCTTTGCGGCTTTGCTAGAGCCCTCAGGAGCAAGGCAGAAATTTATAGGGAGAGGAGAATATTAATTTAGCTTAGATCCGAGCGTGCTCCAACATTTACGAGAGCCGCTCAGATCTAGAGCTTGGGACGAGTTTTGAGGAAGGGGGGAGACCCCTATTTATATAGGCGGCGGACTCTCCCCTTTTCTCAAAATCTGATGTGGGACTAAAATAGAGTTTAATCAAATTCAATTTAGTTTGCACTTCACAAAGTGCAAACTTCCGTGAATTTTAACTCCCTCACCGTTGAACTTCAGGATTGATACAACCTATCAATACGACGAGCGTTTAACGGTGAACGCATAGGAAAAAACCGTTCGTCAATCGGAGTTCGTTTGACCCTCCAATTGAGTGTCCAAAGATCAGCCCAAGGCTTGATTTTCGACTAAAATCAGCCGTCAAATCTGTCCAATAGATTTAGGGTTCTGCACCCATTAATGGGGCCCAACAAGTGGGCCCCACAGCCTCCAAAACATGACTGGGCGCCCAAACCCAGACCTGGGCACGGGCGCCCAAGTCTGGGCGCGGGCGCCCAGGCGCCTGGCGCCTGGCGCGGGCGCCCAGGCGCCAGCCTGGCGCCAGGCGCCCAGGCGGACGCCTGGGCCGGGCCAGGCGCCCGGCCCAGAACGCCTGGGCGCCCAGTGCCCAGGCGTCCTGGGCCGCCTGGGCCCAGGCCCAGGCGCCCGGGGCCTGGGCCTGGGCCGGGCGCCCAGGCCCAGGCGGGTCTGGGCGCCCAGGCCCTGGCCGGTTTGGCCTTATTGGGTCTGGCCATCAGGCCAGACCAGGTCCAGCCTTAGCTGGTCTGCCTGGTCTGGCCTGATCTGACCCTTTGGGCTGTTTTGGACATAACTTGATCATCTGGCGTCCGATTTAGACGCCGTTCGAACCTGGGTCTAGACCGGGACATTCCCGTCTTACCCGTGTACTTTTCCTTACGTTTATTTTATTAAATATTGTTTTAAACAATTTAAAACACATTTAATCTCTTTTGCATCAAATGCAAATTAGTCCCTATCTAAGCTTAAATAATCATTTGCATCAAATACAAATGATCCGAGGGCATATTCCTCTACAAAAAATACACAGTTAAATTTACCGTTTTATCCATAAAAGGCGGCAATAGTCGACTACAAGTTGATCACTAGTTGATCACTAGTTGACTAATAGTATGCATGATTTGGCGTCAAGAAAAAATAGCGAGCGCTGGTCGACTAATGATGGTCGACTACTCCACTGAAACACAATTTCATGTTGAATTTGAGAGCACTAGGTGTATGGTGTATCATGTGCATTTAGGGGTGGCAAACGGGTCGGGTGGGTTCAGGTCAGATTTGACCCGACCCGGATAGGGGTAAACCCTAACCCGACCCGGATTCAGGGTGGCAAACAGTTCGGGTGGGTTCGGGTCAGATTTGACCCGACCCAGATAGGGGTAAACCCTAACCCGACCCGGATTTCGGGTGACCCGGAAAATTTTTGGGTCGGGTTCAGGTTAACTCGTCGGGTTAAGATTTGACTTATACACTATTGCTCCTTTTCAGTATCCAGCTATTTATTAAGAGCCACCGACAATTTATTAAGTGTTGCATAATTTTTCAGTGGCTCGTCGCTTAAACCGCACTGATGACAGTAAGAAAGTATAATTAACGTTACCATTTTATTAACAAAAGTAATAAAATTAACTAAAAAGTTGTATGTAAATGGAATTAAACAATTCAAATCGTATAAGCACAAAACTGTGTATTGAAGTTATTATATAAATTTTTTTATATAGAGAGAAAATAAACCGGGTCGAATTCGGGTCATCCGGGTTGACATGCCAAACCCATACCCGACCCGAATTTTACCCGGGTCGGGTCGGGTCAAACCGTTTCCTACTTGACCCGTATTAGCCCCTACCCATACCCGGTTAAGGATGCTGGGTTCGGGTCGGGTCGGGTCGGGTCGGGCTCATTTTGCCACCCCTAACAGTGCATCCATGAAGATCTCACAACCTCAGCCAAAGGAATCAACATGGATGGACCTCGACAATAGCTCCACAGGGACGATCCCTCGAGGTTAGCTTTCTTAGTAGAATAGCTCCATAGGAACGACCCCTTGAGGTCGGCTCCATTAGCGGCACAGCCCGAATGTGTAAGCAGCACCCTCTTCAAGCTGTTAAGCAGGTCCATCCATATTCGGCGAAGTGGTGCACGATTCAATTTGTCAAGGGAGCTGTTGGGCCGGGTACGTTCAAAATCCGATAATCCCATTGAGGATCCCGTCGATGACCCCCCTCAAGACGGCAAAGTCAGGTACACATGGAAGTGGGGGACCATTTGCCATAACAAGGTTGTCTCCCCAATCCTACAAAATCCAGGCAACATCCCCTTCATTAGGTATCTTTGAGCATCCGAAGAAAATCTATCTCAAGTGTCTAACACTTGGTCTCAACACCTTAGCGGCGGCTACTCACATCCACACCCCTTCTTCCTCAGCTTGATATTGACTTAAGCATCAGAATCGAATCGGAGGACCACCCCTCCGGTTCATATGACGTGTTTCCTTTCTGTGCCAGGTGGCGACGAATGAGCCTCTCTCGGCCTGTCAAAACTGACCTGTCTAAGCTCACTGTTGCGTGAATACTCGTTTCGACAGCCGTGATCGAGCTCCGCGAGATTTTAGGCATTAATAAATATATTACATACATTCCAAATTTAGATTAGATCCATCGAATTTTAGAGAAAATAACATGAATATCTAGATAATTCAAAAATTAATCGATGGAGTCAACCAATATATTCGCATAAACATCCAAAAACCTCAACCGAAACTTCGCTACTATATGTTAAGATTGTCTAATCTTATAGCATGATTAATCCACAATCCTTAATCGAATATGAATACAATAATAAGAAGAAGCAATTCCTTAAAAGGATCTTTGGCTTCTTCTGTAGGATGTTCTTAAACTCCTTTTGTAACATGTGGACGATATCATGAATCTCAACATCTCCTAGACACACAATGTAGCAGCAACTAAGATATCTGCAGACAATTTAAATATTAATTGAGTGTTTAAGAGAGGATGAGAGACTCATATTTGTAGGGCCGTCTTACTTGGAATACCAAACACCAAAGGATTCTTCATCTGCAGTAGGATGAGATCTAGAGGCCTTGGAGGAGTCAGCTATTCTATTAGAGAGATACGTAACGTACTATATATTTGGACTTGATAGGTACGGAATACAGAATTCAAAGACTACTCCTAATTCTATGGACCCAAGTCCTAACCGTCGTTGGGCTTGACTTGCTTGCACCACCCAACCCATGCGGACGGGTTGAAACTGCTTCATGTGCACCTGGATCCAACCCTTGGGTCCAACACAGTTGGCATCAAGTAAAAAACAAGAACAGGTTCTACAAAAGGAAAGTACGAGGTTAGCGTGAAATAAGTGAGCCCGAGTTTTGAGAAGAAAAATGTAAGAAGAGAAGTGTTAATTGTAGTTCTCTTGCGTTCCTTGTCACTAACACTTATTTTTTGGACATGCAAAAGATCGAATTCTACAAGAATACACATTTAATCACAATTAATTGATCAAGAGACCCTAAACAAACACTTGCTCAAAGACCCAACTTGTTAGGAACACCGGTGGCCGGAAGCCAAGAACCTCCTCCCAAGAAATTCCCCACCGTAAACTTCCCGGCCTCCGACGAACTCGTTATAACACGGTACCCGGGCCACATCACTCTCATGCCCGTGCCCGCCCCCGGACCCGTGTTCATGTACTCTCCGTAGTACAGCGTGCTCAACGCAAAACTCCCGCTCCACTCCAGCCAGCCTTTCGGATCGATCAGGCCATCGATCCTCGTCTTCATCACCACCGTCCTCGAATACTTCTGCCATGGCCGGCCCAAGTAGCTCTGGATCGACCCCTGCACCGGCTTCAAGTCCGATGCCGCTGTGATCACCGAACCGTGTATCGAGATGCCCGTGTTCTCGTTTGGGTCCTTCCGGCCTTGGGCTGTTACCGTGTTCTTCTGGCTCGTCATCGGTTTCCGCACGTATATGTTGCAGCTTTGGAGGACGGCCACTGCGTCGCCGAAGATGAAGTCGACTGTGCCGTAGATGTCGCATTCGCGGTAGAACTGGCGCTGTGAGTGCACATAGAGGGTGTCCTGGTATCCCTTGAAGCTGCATCGGTAGAAGACCGAGAGGTCGGATCCCGACCGGAGGGCGACCGCCTGGTTCTTGGACGGGCCGGCGGCGTTCTGAAAGGTGACGTCTTGTGCTATGAATCCGTCTCCCACGACCGCTGCATGCAAGAGTTCGAAGCCTTCTTGTTAATAATTAGACGTGTTTTTTATTAGCAATTTTCAAATAATTACAGTTACAGACTCACCAAAGGTGGCTGATTTGAAGGTTGTGTACCCATCCTGAACGTTCCTACCGCCTGTAATGACGGTAACATCAATACCATCACCGACAATCATCAGATTCTTCATCGACGATGTGATCTCGATGTACTCATTATAAACGCCAGCTTTGACATGAATCACATATCTTGAGGTATTCGTCCTTCTCTTCGTGGAGGCAGCCAATGCTTCGTTGATGGTCTTATAATTTCCCGAACCTGCGTCTTCGGCCACAACAAGGTCAGCATTTTTCGCCGAGGAATGAAGAAGTTTCCGGTCAGCAGCCGAGAGCCACCTCGGAAAGCCTTCAGAAAGCAGCCGCCGACTTCCCCTAGGGCTATGAGCGACCGGGGCCATGGACTTCGTGATTGCCAGTGAGTTGCTAATAGACTTGGATACGGTGTTATACATAAAGGGCAAGCTTGATCTGAGTGAAGATGAGTTGAGCTCAGTGAATCCATTGAGGCAAGTTAGCTGGTTAGCTATGGCCGCGCTTAGCCACGTCTGCTCATCTTCGTGGGAGGAAGGTGCGATCATCGTGCGGTTGAGCTGGTGGACTGTGTGCTCGCTGAGTTCGAAACAATCCGCCCATGCTGCCTTGGCTCGCTCGTCGAGTGAACTTGGGTCTGTTGACGATACGAGCTCGTGGGTCAGTAAAGCTTGGTCGAGGGTGGCTCGAAGGGCTAAACTGAAGAAGGTAGACGGAGTTTTGAACTTGGAAAGTCGAGAGGTGGTGCCAATAAGGGAAGTGCAAACGTGAGGATATGGTGTTTGGCTGCATGAAACTATACCTATTGGATCACTGTATGCAAACTTGCTTACAAAGAGAGAAAGGGCAAGGAAGTGTAGCAAACACTTGCCCATTTCTAATTTATTGAGAGGACAGTGCTTTGTTATTGAGAGAGCGAGTGGCAGCGTTCATATATGCTATACTTTGTTCAAGGTCAGAGCGATAGCTGCATCTAGCATATGTCATAGAAAATTTGTTGGGCATATGATTTCGTGCAAGTTTTGGCCAGGCTAAAAAATTGCCCGGTCCTAGAAAAATGAGGGGTAGTCCGGGAAATTTCGTCAGAAGTTGTTGGACAGTAGCATGCATGGGATTTAGAAAATCAACTTGCGAATTTAGAATGAAGAATATATTTGAAGACCATTTAACAATCATTTAAGTAACTGTTTAGAAATCGGTTGGCCTGATGCACGCACATGCGGAAGCCTACGGGTGCTGGTAAGGTGTCGGCGTGGTTAACGTCGCAGGAGAATGTTGGGCGTCGAGGTTGTGTGTGTGTGTGTGCATCAGCCTGAAAATGAAAGTTGGCCGGCAACGATCAAGATTACTGAAATTCGGGCAGCAACCGGTTTAATTTTTCACCTACAGAAAAATGTCACGCAAGCAAACACGATGAAAAAGAGTAATGTCAGATTTCATGA